>JZKD02S1649515.1:426395-437591 GCA_000966675.3 Picea glauca
ATAAATAAGTGATATATATATGTGTGTGGGGGGGGATTATATGTATAAATGTAATAACATAAATATGTGGTATATATAATAATAAGTATAATGTATATGTTATTTTATATATTTGTGTGTAGGATAAGTATATATTATATGCATTTTATGGAATTCCTATGTTTCATACATGTAATTGATTGTGTTTCAGTGGTCTTGTGGCACTCTATTCCTTCTTACTTTTGTACCAGAATAGTAGTCTCTACACTATCAAAAAACAACAACAATGTGTGAACTCTCATTGCACAACATATTCTCATAAGCATCCATACGAAACAATGTAAATCCCTGTGTGAAATGGCTTTGTTCCTAAAACAATTTCCTCAAAACCTCCATTCTTTGTTTCTCAAATTTGCATATAAAAAGACCATGTTTTTTCCCATGGAAATGTGTTGCACATATCACAAAGTTTGTATCTCATTGTATATTTTTTAAAATTTGAGAAATTCAAAATAACGTTGGTCAACATGAATTTACAGGTCCTCCATTCATATCATTAAAAGAAAACTCAAACAAACCCCAAAATCACACAAATTCTAAGAAAATTAAAACATATTCTCGGATTCAAACAAAGAAAATGAAAAATATTCTTGTCTTGTTTATAAACCATGTCCAATATTTGTAAGCTTATTTCTCCCCACTCTACATTCCTACCATTAGCAAAGAAGCCTGCATTCCACATTCCTGCCATTATCAAAGCAACCTAACACTGTTAGCACAGAGTAATCAACGTACTTAGTTTATAAACGAATTTTACCCATGTTTGCAGTTCTCCTTGAAAATGAGTAGTGTATTTAAAGCCAAATTCTCACTTCTACCATGGATTCAGAGATTCCATCATATGTAGTATGGATAATAAGTTATTGGGCCTATTTTTTTTAGATCTTATGGCCAATAAAGCTTTGTGAGAAACCCTTTAAAGAAAAGAGAGCATTCAATTGGTCCAAATCGAAGGTCGGTGGAGGTATATTGGCTGCCAATTCAAATGCTAGAGATATCAGTCCATATCTACGACCTAACTCCACGTTTAAGAAAACCAAAAGAATGTGTGTGTAGTTAAGTTTAGACTCTCATCTGAAACTCTGAAATAGGTATGATAGGTGTAACGTCAACCATTCTTACTATAGGTAATATTTAACTCAGAAGTATGTCTATGTCCTAGATGGTTTGCAAGAAGGGAGGAAACCACGAGAATGTGCACTACCTACCTGCAGAGGCAGAGAGGAAGTGCAAGATGAATTCATTGTTAATACCATAAATTCATCCATCGTGCATCAACCATCAATTTCATTAATTTATCCATTGATATTGATTAATTTCCCTATGCTCCCAACATCAATTGAGGACAAAACATTATGAATATTCTGAAAAATTAAAAAAATGCAATTATATTAAATCTAATTGTTCAATCCATGATCAAATAAAAGCATAACATGATCAGAGCTTAGTGTTGACATTGGTTGTCACTAGAAGGGACTCCACAGATATGCATCCTCTATTTCTGCTCCAATCAAATGTAAATGAAGGAAGGTGGTGTATATTAAAAAAGTGGAGGAACTTACTACAATAGCCTTCAAGAATTCACACTCCATAAGGGAAAAAGAGAAAACAAGGTAGCATTTAATATATATTCAAAAATAGAGGACCTTACTACGAAAGTTTTCAAGAATTCACTCTCCACCATGACAAATAGTAAGATAATGAAAAATTAAGAACACATAAAGGTCAAACAATCATATCAACAATTTGATATGAATTTTCACTCGAAAGTTTTAATGGAAACTTCTCTCCCTAGATTGTGTTCTCACAGCTATTAAATTTTTATATTATTATATAGAGTTGAATTTTCCTAGACTTTATAGTAGTTTAGGTTATGATTATTAAATTTTGTCAATTTTATGCAAAAACAAATAGTTATTTTGATAGAAAATTTAAAATCTTTTGTGCTTACTAATATTGTAAAGCTGGCTTTACCTTGTAATGTTTTGATTACTAAAAAGTTTATAATGAAAGGAAATATTTTTGTTCATGTAATGAATGCCAATATATACAAGGTCTTATTACAAACTTGTGTGGCATAATCGTATATTTTTTAATCAGTTGGCTTTTTGGTGTTTTGTTGGTATTTGAGTTTTCAACCCTCACAAAATCCCCTGCTTCCATATGCATGACTAAATACTATCGATATTGTTATCATAGCAATATGGAAGCTTGATTTACTGACATAGATTGTATCTCACCTAATTGTGCATCCAGAGAAGTTAATGTATCTCACCTCACCGTGCCACGACTTGTAACGGAGAAAACAGGTAACAACAAGAACTACAGCCAGAATGGTCGTTCTCTAAAGAAATTAATACCTTTGAAAAGACGCGGTCTTTCAAGAAGTTTTTAGAGTTTGTCCTTTTAAAGAGGATGAAACAAGGCTCACTTCAGCAAATATAAGGAAAAAATACCAATAAGCCTAACATAAATGCCAAATATATGCATAAACAAACGAGAGTGGGTGGAAATTGGACGAGTGCCAGTAGCAACATATTTTCTAAGATGTTGAAATAAAATGAAAAATATATTCAAAGATTCTAAAACAACGGCCTGGATTGGATTGTAATAATAACTATAAATATCCATACATCCTTCCCCCTTTTCGAGCAAAATCACTCCGCCCTTACAGATCACAATCCTTCTCCCTTTCGAGCAAAATCACTCCACCCTTACAGATTGCAAGGATTTGGTAGCATGTTCAAATCTCAAGCAGATGGAGACAATGATGATGTAAATTTTCATTAAATTCATGTTTTTGGAATCTGGATGTAGGAAGCAGTTGAGAATATTGCAGGTTTGTGGTGAAATGATCCATTTTTTTGGATTGGCTTCGGGTGCCACTACTAGACTTTCAAAGGCCAACGATAGTCAGAGTCTTCTTGCAATTTGGGGTTTGGTTGTATTTTAGAACTGCTAGTAGGAAAGATATTACAGAGGAATGTTTTATTTTTCTTATTTCATTCCTTTGTTTGGTTTATGAATACATTTTAAATAATCTTATTTTATAATCTTGATTTATTGACATAGAATGTTGTTAAGGTCTATAATAAAATTAGCGTCAGGGACAAAATATTCATGCTAGAAAATATGATTTGATTCCTATCAGTCAAAGAACACCTATAAATGAAGATGACCTCTAAGAAATTCATTATAATCGGTCCTTCTGAGGATGTATCGAGATAACATAATGCAATATTTCTACTAATCCTTCCATGAACAACACTTTAGCTTATATATTTAGCAGACCTACTAATTACATCCCAGAAAATATGAAGGCTAAGAACAGGGTTTGCACTAAGACTAATATAGCATCCCTTCAAGTATGATTCCACCATATTCAGATAAAAGTAGGGTATAGTGACATGGATTCACCTGGAAATATTTAAAACCAAACTTCAACTGTATGAATGTCATAGTAGTGAATTGGTTAAATAATGATGCATTGAAACCTAACTTCTAGAAAAAAAATCTGATGCATAAAACTTCATCTTTGTCAAAATTCAAAGTCTCCCCTTTAAAATTCAATTGGGGAAAAAAGGAATATGAAAGAGCTTTGTTATAGTCTCGAATTTAAAGCGTTGAAATTCAAGTGGCCATAAGGATCTTTGCTATAGTCTCGAAGCAGTAATTTTAATCTATATTTTTCTTAATATAGAAGGGGTCAAACTCAAAGCAATGAAATATATTCAAAAATAAAACTAAGAACCAGCTCGCATATAAAATGATGTAAATTATTGCCAAAGCCCGATGGAAAAAATGAAGGAAAGTAACATTAGTTATCAAATATTCAAATCTGCATAGAAGAAAAGAAAATAAACTCCCAATATAGGGTTGTTAATGATGTCAAAATAATAGAGTGAAAATAGAACCAAACATTGGATTGGAAATTCCTGGTCAGTCCTGTTGGATAAGATTTTTTCCTTATCTGAATCGCTAAACAATAGTGGTATGTTTTGATGCTGTGATAGGGACATCGTAATCTTAGTTTTCCCCTCCCTCCCTTCTAGCTGTCGAACTCATAAGAATAAAATCACATGAAACTCCATGGGAGTAAGCCAGAGACAAACGAATAGGGATTATAATTGTTTTTGAAAACAATGGGCATACAGGGATGAAAAAGAAACCTGGAAGTCATCGCTTGGGCTTGGAGTCGGTGAAGCATAGCACACGTGGAGAGATGAATCATCCATCACTGATATATAATTTCTGGGAAGCCACAAATGAAGGTTAAAAAGCACAGACAAGGGACTTTTGGTGGTGGATCCCTCATATGCCAACATGCAATTACGCCCCAATTGAAACCACTTCACAAAACCGTTGGTTTCCTCTTATCTGATCATGTGAAAACCTTCAAAATCCTTATAAAAATACCATCTCGAAGTTAGAAGGCCCATTGTGTGTTGATGGAAACTAAGGCGATCCATCAAAGGACGTGACATAGGCACAAGCATAAATGGGAGTGGGACCATCAACATCAAAGATATCATCCTCGCTTGTTCGAAAGCAAGTTGTAAGTTATATTCCCCCCATGCTATCTCTGGCCAAAACAACACTCTAGGTCTGCTTGCTACGAGAGCCATTGTTATTGTCTCTTGCACATTCATTCTTGCACATACTTTTTTATCCTGAGTCGTCAAAACAATTTTAAAACCCGCATCATTGACAGACACTCCTAGGTTTTGAATCTCTTCACTCGTCCACATATCGTCCTCCCACATATCATCCAACAGAAGAAGAAATTTTATATTCTTTAAATAAGAGCGCAACCTTTATGTTCTCCCTTCAAAATTGGATTTATCTGGAAGTTTCAAGGATAATATATCGGCAACGCAATATTGCAGATCTACGATATGGTTTTTGGAGATTGTTACCTTTATGATGAGCTCAAATGAATTCCTTTCCTTCTCCATGTCGTTGATGGTGTTAAGCAGAAAAGTCTTTACCAACACCACCCATGCCATGGAGACAAATCGAATATTTTGTCCATTCGATTTGTCCCAGGAACAATTGAATGCATGCCCAAGTCGAATGCATGCCCAAGTCACCCGTTTTAGAAGAGGTGCAAATTTTTGTTGGTGTGTGATTTCCTTGCTAGTGCAATGTTGATTGTCGTGTTGACCAGACCCTTTTGTTTGAGCTTTCGCAGATCCAGGAGGTAAATAACCATATAGTGAACCCAGGGATCAAAACCCATGTCTTTGTTTTGCCCAAAAATGTCTGCAAGTAACTCAATGAATGAGAATTTAATCAAAATGCACAAAAGTGAGGAAAAAGGAGGTGGATATGGTTGATATAAGGAAGGTTTATGTGGCTTTTTAATGACAAAATTGAGACCCAACATCTCCCCCAAGGAGAAGCCATTGGATTTCCTCATGCAATTTATGCTCAAAATTGTATTACTCTGTCCACTTTTCAGATAGCCCCTGTTGCTTGCAACAAAACATCCACATTAGATGTGGATCCCCTTTGAAATAGATTCCTGTGGATTTTCATTAAAACTTTTACCTTGATAAATTGATTCTTTTATTTCAGTGCCAACTTCTGTTTGTACCATTGATATGCTTGTTTGGTCAACAAAGCATTTTCTTTTTGCAATATGTCATTCTTTTCCTTTAGCCTGTCATTTTCCTCAATTACCTCCATGCTTTGTATTGTAAGCATTTCGTTTTGTGTTTTAATATATCTATCCAACACTTGTAACTCCTCAATCTCCTTTTTTAATATCCTAATCCTCTTCTTCTTTTTATTCACAGCTGATTCAAAAAACGTAGTAGAATAGTTTACCTGTTTAGGTTCTCAAGACAGCATGGAGGTCTCTTTTTGAGCAGTAGTAGTGAAAGTGGAAAAATATTTGTCCTCATATGGTGATGACTCTCTCTCATCTGCAGAAAATGAGGATGTTTCGACTTGACCAGCCTCTAAGGACTCTGTATAGTCATACAAAAAAAAAATTGTCTATCAACCTCCAATGTTGAGGAGTGGAGAATTGTGTTCTTGGTCTCTTTGTTATTTTTGTAAATACTTGCTCCTCCTATTGACTACTCTGTTCATTCTTTTTATTGAGCTCCTTATCCATGGCTCTAGTGATTTTCCTTTCATATGTGATTGTTTTCTTTGCAGGCCCTTCTATTTCTAATTTTATTTTTCCCATAGAAGTTGTTTCCTATAATTTACTTGGCTGAACAGATTCATCTTTCTCCTCTTCTTGAAATTTTCTTGAAGTATCTTGTCTAATGGTTTCGTCTGTAAAACCATTGTCAGCAAGATATTGCTCCCAAGTTGTATCATTCCTCTATAGTTCATATAGTACAATCATCTTTATTAAGCCATGGTGATAGAGAATTCTATCTTCATTCCTAGGCTTCTTTTGAATGGCTTTAGCCATCTTTGTCAAACTGTTGAGTAAATAATAGGGCATATTAATAGATTTTTCGTTCTTTAAATGCAAGAGGAGGCTTATATGATATAATAACATGAGACTGTATTTCCCTTCACAATTTATATACTTTTGAATGAGAAAAAACAAATCCTTCCAAGGATCTTTCAACGAACTTCTTGGAACACCAGTTGCCCAATTAGGTTTCTGCCTAGACCTACTAAGAAAGGGAGTCCAAGATTTTTCTTCAATTGCTTTCTTTTTAAACCACTTCTCTCCTTGCTGGGGAAAACTAATAACATGTGATAATGAGTTTTCAAATATATGAATTGTTAGGTTACCTACCTGGGCGCATTCTCCATCAAATGACTGGGCAAAAACCCTTGTAACCTCAACATTATGGTCCTGGAACTTGGAAAAGAATTCAATCCAGCCTGCTCTCTGGAGAATTCCTTGGCATTCAGGATGTAAATTAGCTATCTCAATCCCATAGGGCACAAAATGAACTGTCATTTCCACTGTTAAATTTTGTGCACTTCAAACTTATATAAACTCTGTATGCAAATTCCCCTGTGTGACATATTCTTCACATATCAATATATTGTTATGGATATGAACAATTTTTTTTTAAATGTATTTAAAACACTTGTTACAGACAATATATTGTGTAAAGAATGAAAACCCTATATCTTTATCAGTCCCTTGTCTATCACTATTTTTCATAAATTCCTTGAGGAACACATTGTTCAGTCAATTCGAATTCCTCACACAACAATTCTATTATGGTGGCTATGAAGACAAAATCATATAGAAACCCTGTTGTTGGAATATTCAATCATATATATGCTAATGCTCTTTCATGAACAGGCTTAAACATAGGAGATATCTGATGGCAAATTCAATGAAGACATACATGTTATGGAACCCTTTTCTTTTCTCCACAGATGTTGCAAATCGTATCGTAGAGGAATAACTTCGAATGTGAGAGAAAATGGCAGAGTATCATAGCAGAGTATGGTGTTTACAATGAGCGATAAGGTGGCAGGGTATGTGAAAATCTACATTTTTATAAAATTCATATAAAATCAACAATCTCAATAAGATAAATTTTAAAGTTTACCCTATATTGATGTAACACTGAGTGTTGGGTAAATTCCTGAATGGATAATCTCTAACCTGCTTGAGGAAACCTGCACCAAATGCATGTGTGAACTTTAGCGTTCCCTTGACATGGTCATTCATGATAGACAGTACATCATCTGCATGTTCTTCCTTGATCCTCTAAACATCCTGAAGAAACACCACTCAACCGAAAATCCCGTTCCAAATCCAGGTAGAGGAATGGTGCAATAAATCCACCGCTTGTCGCATCCACATGTATGAGTGTGTCTCACCTACAACGATCGACACAATCAACAATGATGACCACAAATATAATATTTCGTAGTTTCAACCCTGCATATAGGTGGAATTGGTCAGTCCTATTCAATGAACAGAGAAATTTAAGGAGATTCGATGGCTCACCCTATTTTCTTGTTTTTCTGCAGGAGGATATCTTCAACAGCTTGACATTTTCAAACTCTCCATTGTAAGTGGAACCCAAGATGGCTACCACACAAATATTTTTCCCGTGAACGATCTCAACAGCTTTGATGGGATCCATCACATAGTAGTCCTCCTTCAACTTAACTTTTTTCATCTCTACTTCAAAATATTCGAGTGTTATGTCCATGGAAACGACGCCATCGATGAGGGGACACTGAGAGCAAGGGACTGGAACGCCATTGCAACACTCAATGGATCCATCTTTGTATAGCCTTACAACACCACCTGTAGGAACAACACTCAATGGATCCATCTTTGTACAACCTTACAACGCCACCTGCAAGAACAAGGTTGTAGTGTATCAGTGTAGGATATCAGTGAAGGAAACAACAGGAACTGAGGCGGTGGAGCGGTAAAAACACGTGGTAGATAAAAACACATGGTGGGTTGCCAATGGATATGGACAGATGACGAAAGGGTGAGAGAAATCCCCCTAAAATAACGCCTTCGGCATAATAATAAAATAATTACAACGAAGATGTTCTTTAAGGGGAGGTTCCTCTAGAGACCTTCATCGTATGTCCTAACCCAATAAGAACTTGTCATATGCCATATGTTTAATGTTTAACCAATAAGAACTTCCCATATGTTTAATGATTTACCAATCTTCTCTTTCCAGGTGTTTTCTCTTTCACCAACTCCAAACTGCCACTATTTAATAGGACGTCACTTCCCACGTTTCTTCTTCTTCCCTTTTCTTCGACTCTCTCTTAGATGAACTGAAATACAGCTATGGGGTTATTGATTATTCACCTGATAATAGTGTAACTGAAATACAACTATCGGGTTATTGATTATTCACCTGATAACACTATAACTGAAATACAACTCTGGGGTTATTTCTTATTCACCTAATAACAGTGCCAGGACGAGTGAGAGTAGCAGTAAGATTGCTCCCTATGAATCGAGAGGAGCTTGTTTCAGATGCAAATTTTGCAGATCGAGTGGAGCTTTAGCGAGAGATTTGTTGACATCATTATTTTCGTACAAGTTTGTCGAATTTGATAATTCAAAGTTATTAATGTTTGGCTTATGTTATTGAACATCTATCATTTTGTAGCCACAAAAGAGGTGACTCCTCCTAGCATGTCCAATGTTAGGGACCTAACCCCTCACATAGGTAGAATAATATATTCTGATGTAATAAAGGTCAATATTAATAAGGCCTAGCAATAAGGAAGAATAAGTCGGATGTAAGAAGACCTAATAGAAGCTTTTGCTTCTAGAAGGATCTTCCTCTAGATGGTTCTTTTGATAGACATATTTAGTATAAATAGGAGTCGAGGGTATGAGAACTGTTGTCTTGGATATTATTGTAATAGAGCTCTTCTCTGTTGGAGGTTGCCCCCTTGAAGAGGCAAGTGAACATTTCTCTCAGTAATCAAAGTTCTCTTTCTGGTGTTATTCTGATATCATTTTGGTGTTATAGTGGTGTTGTTTTAGTTATATTATTGTTTATCTACCATTTCTAGCATTTTATTTATGTTCTTCATACTTTGTATATCTGTAATATTACAAGTGGTATCAGATCACTTTCCTTGGCAGAAAATTGTGGGTTAATTTTTTTCTTCAGGGTAGAGACGTATTCTAGTGTCTTTAAGCTACAGAGATTTGTCGTTACGCACATAAACCCACGGTTGAGGGATTCATACACACAGGAAATACAAGTGGTACTTAAGCGCACATATGTTGGCCACCCTTGTAACCCCTGTTGGTACCCCTTCGAGTGGTAGCGCATAAGACAACACCTGTATATGAATCAACCTAGATTTCCTGAAGCCCTCTTTAGATAAATCGATCGATCACCTGACTACTATAGTGCCACCGAGAACAACACTCGGGAAGATATTCTCTAGTACCTAGGTAGTCGGGTAGTACGGCTAAGGGAACGGTCTAGCCTCCTTAGTTGGTGCCTTAAGATATTGGGTTGAGTACTACTGTTGGACTCCGCACGTATATCAAAGTGCTATAGCACAGGGCAAACCCTTGCCTGTAGAACCCTTATCACATTCATACCTATCATTTTTCAGCAAAATGTTTTACCCCACCCGCACCTTTTCGGTTCCCTCGTCATCATGGCCCATACCCATAGCCAAGATTTGGAAGATCGCTTTAATACCTTAAAATCCAATTTCACAGAGACCCAACAAGAAGTGAGACAACTCAATGCCAATATTTCCACCATCAATAAAAACATGCCTTCCTCAATTGTCGCCTCAATCAAGGAACTCAAAGAAGACCTCAAACAAGACATGACTACCCAGCTTGAATATGTCTTCGATGATCCACACCAAGTTGCATATCCATGCAGATCCCTCTTTATCTGACCCACCTTTTCATACCGAAGCTGAAACATCCTCTCATTCCCATAATTTTCAGCCCCATCACTTTCAGCGTGACCTACGCCTTCCATGGGTGGATGTGACCAAATTTGATGGCTCGGATCCCACTGGTTCGGTAACTCAAATGAAACATTATTTCTCTTTGTACGAAATTACATATGACTTGGCCAAAATCACGTATGGTGTTCTCCATATAGATCAAGAGCATTGGAAATGGTGGCAATGGAGAAAAATTGTCCCTCAAGGGTATGTTGCTTGGACACAATTTGTGGAAGAGATTTATGAATGCTTTGTTGGCATGTTTTACAGGAAGAGTGTGCTTGTCATTGATGGCAAGAACAACAACGACGATGGAAAACAGGAAAATCATAAGCTTGGGAGGAGAAGCAAATAGTATGCAGCGATCAAATCTCAGAAGGCAAAGCACAGTACAGAAACGTGATAAGGATCACATCCTTGATTGTGGATCTTCTTCGTGAGTCTTCACGACCGTCAAATCAAATTAAGTGAAGGATAGGATAAACGGGTCACAAGGTTTGAGAATTTGATTATCCAAATCTCTGTCAACCATAGGATCAAATTAAGTGGAAGGATAGGATAAGAAAAGATGGAGAGTTGTTGGATTTAATCCAAGGCAAAGTTGCATCGCAGATAGATCGAGTCATTGATCTAAGTGTTGGAAATACTAAAACAACTGAGAGGGGGGGGGTGAATCAGTTGTTTATAAGCTTAAACAATTTTATTCCTTCTTAACAATTATTAATGTTTCTTCATGTGTCATCAAGCAAC
>JZKD02S1649515.1:454754-468463 GCA_000966675.3 Picea glauca
TATTGTACATTGAATGCTCTATCATTTTGTATTTATTGAAGAAGTAATATTATAAGCCATAGCCTTTATTGCAATCATTGACTTCGTCAATAATTACATTTATTTATGCTCGTGTGTATTTCATATTGATAGTCATTGACAATTGAAGCATTAACCACTATTTGCATGTATTAGTTTTATTGTTGCCTTGTCTCGCAAACAGGTGCTTCTACTGTGGTTCATCTTCTCTCTGACTATCTTCCTTGGCGGTAATCTGTGAAGGGAAAACCTACTTCAACCTCTTGAGCTTTGATCCCTGATCCTTTTCCTTTCAACACCCCAGATTACCTAGGGACGTCTCCCTTGGGATTAGCCACCCTAAATAGAAAGAGCTCCCCATCGAGGTGACAGTGGGTGGGGAAGCTCCTGTTACGCCAGTTTGAATCTTGCCTTCAAGCTATTTAACCTATACTACAAATTGAGCGATAACAGGTGAGAAATACAAAGGTGTACAAACCATGAGAAGGATAATCAAAGACACCGAGCAATTACATATAGCCTTCATATCCATGGTGGAACCCAAGAACTTTAATGAAGCCAATAAAGATGTAAATTGGTTAAAATCAATGAATGAGGATCTGGATCAGATTGAGAAGAACAATACTTGGGAGCGTGTTCCTAGACCTGTAGATAAGAATGTAATTGGCTCCAAATGGGTGTTTAAGAAAAAAATGAATGAACAAGGACAAATTGTTAGGAATAAAGCCAGATTGGTCTGTAAAGGGTATGCACAAGTTGAAGGACAGGATTTTGATGAAACCTTTGCACCAGTGGAAAGATTGGAAGCCATCAGAATGTTTCTTGCTTATGCATGTCATAAGAACTTTAAATTATATCATATGGATGTTAAGTCATCATTTCTTAATGGAGATCTAGAAGAAGATGTATATGTGGAGCAACCTAAAGGATTTTCACTAACAGATAATCCTAACTATGTCTGTAAGTTGAAAAAAGGAATTATATGGACTGAAACAGGCACCACGAGCCTAGTATTATAGACTGGACAAATTTCTACAGGACAAAGGGTTCAAGAAAGGTATTGTTGACAGTAATCTATACATTAAGTCTAAAGGTGATGATTTATTAGTTGTTTTGGTTTATGTAGATGACATTATTTTTGGATGCACTAATGACCCTTCAGTTTAGTGGTTTGCTAATTCAATGTAGACTGAGTTTGAGATGTCCATGATAGGAGAACTATCATATTTTCTTGGTTTATGAATCAATCAGAGTTCTGCAGGGATATTTATCTCTCAAGAAAATTACTTGAAAGAGATGTTAAAGAGGTTTCAGATGGAAGATTCTACACCTCTGAGAACACCTATGGTGGTTGGTTTCAAGCTCAGTAAAGATGATATTTCACCTGATGTTGATCAAAGAACATATCGATCAATGATAGGCAGTCTTATGTACATCACAACATCCCATCTTGATATAATGCAAGTTGTTGGAATGGTAGGTTGTTATTAGTCTGCTCCTAAACAAATTCATTTAGCAGTTGTCAAGACGATATTCAAATATTTGAAGGGTACAATGACTTATGGTCTTTGGTATCCTAGAAATCATAATTTTCAATTAACTGCATATTCATATGTTGATTGGGAAAATTGTTTGGATTAGAGAAAGAGAACCAGTGGAGGTGCATTCTTCTTAGGTGATTTGTTAGTAGCATGTCTTAGTAAGAAACGAGGATCTATTTCATTATCAACTACAGAGGTAGAGTACATTGTTGCTGCTACCTGCTGCACTCAGATCTTATGGATGATACAAACTATTGCAGATTTGAAGGTAACTTATACTGATCCCATTCCACTTCATTGTGATAACACCAGTGCCATTAGTCTCTTCAAGAATCCTGTTCTCCATTCAAAAACGAAGTATATACCAATAAAGTATCATTTTCTCAAAGAGCAGGTTACAGACAGAGTTGTTCAGCTGAATTATATTCCTTCCACATAACAAATTGTAGACATCTTTACTAAACCCCTAGCCAAGACACCATTTGAATATCTTCGTTAAAAGCTGGGTGTCATCCCTTCTCTCACCTAAAAGACTCCATCCTGTTAGGGGGAGTATGTGTTGGTTGAATATCTGATACCTCTGAAAAAGTACTGCAACAACTTACGGGGAGAAAATGTGTGGTTTGGATGCTATAGTTGGAGGTATACACAGAATAGTGTAGCCTTTCAGGGTTGCCATCAATGCCAAAGGGGGAGATTGTTGGCATGTTTTACAGGAAGCGTGTGCTTGTCATTGATGGCAAGAACAAAAGGGACGATGGAAAATAGGAAAATCATAAGCTCAGGAGGAGAATCGAACAGTATGCAACGATCAAAGCTCAGAAGGGAAAGAGCGGTACAAAAATGTGATCAGGATAAAATCCTTGATCGTGGATCTGCTTTGAGAGTCTTCACGATTGTCGAATCAAATTAAGTGAAGGATAAGATAAATGGAGCACAAGGTTTGAGAATTTGATTATCTGAATCTCTGTCAGTCGTCGGATCAAATTAAGTGGAAGGATAGGATAAGAAAATATGGAGAGTTGTTGGATTTAATTCAAGGCAAAGTTGCATCGTAGACAACTCGAGTGGTTGATCTAAGATCTTGATCAAATGAACATCATTCGTTTCGGGTCTAAATATGTGAGGAGGTTATGCTATGGAAAAATCTCACTTCAAGATTTTTCAGTTTGAGATCTGAAACTCCCGATGCCCGAAGAGATGGAGAGCCGAAATAAATTCTCAACCGTTGGATCATCCGAAGTAGATCTTAGTCGACAGATCGTCCTAAATGAATAAGGACCATCGGATCTGGAGAATATTATTTTGACCGTTAGATCAAGGAGATGAAAATGTATCACATCGGGTGATCACAACAACAGACCACCTCAAGAAGGGCATGTTGAAGACCTCGTCAACAAGGACATGTGGCAGACCATGTCAGCAAGGACATGTGGCAGACCACGTCAGTGAGTGACACGTGGCAACCACTAGATCCATGCCAAGTCAACATGTGACGTGTGTAATGTTATGTCACTCCAAGAGACTTACTTCGAGAGTTTCACCACCAACTAATGACAAAAGTCTCGAAGTCCAGAACGTCGAAGTCCTGAATTGGACATGGGTCATCCGATCTGAAGAACACTTCAGGTGCATCTACAATCGTTGATCATTTTACAGTGGAAGGATAGTGTAAGTAGAATAGCCGAAGTCTCGGAGTAAATGGTGGCCATCCATCTCAATTCTTGATTAAGTCCCATCCGTTGGATTAAGCAAGAAAGGATAAATGTAAGGATCGAATATGACCATTGATCTAGTTCTGTGATATAAACGTGAATCGTCCGATCTGGTCGACAAAATCATATTTGAAAGGTTGAAAGTCCTGAAAGTTCAAATTCCTGAAGTGAATGAGGACCGTTGATTTGATGAGGACACATGGTAGGAATCTATGGACTCCGGCTAAAAGTTTTCTAGGAAAGCGTGAAGGTTTAGAATTGAAATCATCGAAGACCAGAGTAGCGAAGCCAATCTAGACCGTTGATTGAGAAAGGGGACATAGGATCGTTGATCTAGTTGAGAGGTAAAATCCACGAAGTAGAGGCAGACCTGTCGATTGAGAAGGATAGGTGTCCATAGATCATAGACTCCAGAAGCTTGGCGTATAGAGAAAAGCAGGGTTTGAGATTTGAAACTCCCGGAGCCCAGATCACGAAGTAAATCACAGTTGTTGATTTAGGAAGGTTAGATCTGATATGCATAACTTGAAAGGATGGATATGAACCGTCAGTTCAGGAACACCCTAAAGATCGTGATATCGACGGTCCCATCACATTGCAGGGATTGAAGGTGCGTGAACTTTAGAAAGTTGAAGGAGGGCCGCAATTGAAACCACGGTTTTGGAGAAAGGACACGTGGAGGCTCGAGGTAAATTGCGAGGAAAAACGGAGTTTGATCTCAAACCACCTTTGTCCGCGCCTTCAATCACATGGTCACATGAGATCATCACCCAAGGTCACATCAATAGAAGATAGGGAAAGGAGATAGCACAGTTAGGATCCACATCAGAGGTTACGCATTGAAAAATAAAAAAGCCTCTACGTGTATAATACAACGACATTGATTAAACATAATTTGATCAAAGGGTTGTTGTTTCACTTCATGGTTTCTTGATCAGTTATGATTTAGTTACACTAACTGAATCATTGTTCTGGGGCATTGGAATCATTGTTCTTGAGCAGTTTTTAATTCCTGACCTTGGCATTAGAGATTCAGAGTGTAAGGGATGATGAGGGCATGAATAAAAGAAAGATGTCGTGACAGAGGAAGGTTGTTGTTCCTCAGAAAAACAGGTTGAACTGTATGTGATCAAGGAGACAACAGGAATAGAGCGTGAAAGATGAAAAGATGAAGAACATAAGCTGGACATAGAAGAAATGGTGAAAACAACAGACTGTATGAGAAGCTAAGAGCATGAGAAGAACATAGGAAGAGAAAATGGAGAGAGACAGCAAGTGGATCCAAGCATGAATAGACAGAAGAAGAGCCATGTAGTAGAACAATGATGAGACTGGTAAGCCATTGATAAATACTGTATCACTGTAATAAATTTCAGCAAGCAAAGATTTATATCTCAAGGTGGTAGGGTGGTGCTAGGGAGGATTGTTTTCCTCAGAGTTTCAAGTGGGTTCTTGAACACAGGGATTTGTAGCTTCCATCTAGTTGCAGCCAGAAAAACTAGGGTGGTAGGGTGGTGCAAGGGAGAACCATTGTTCTATGTTATACGGGTTGGTTCCTGTGTGACTCGAAGTTGGTGCTTCCATCCGGTTGGTGTTGGAACACTCAGGGAGTTGGTGCTTCCTTCTAATGGGTGTTAGAGAAACCAGAGAGTTGGTGCTCTCAGCAAGTTTCAGCTTGTTAAAGAAGAGGTTGTAGCCTCATTTTGAGTTAGTGCTCAAAGAAATATGATGTACAGAACTTAAAAGACTGCCTATCATTTGAAGAAGAATAGGTTTTCTCCCTTTATGGGTTTCCTCGTGAACATATGTATATGTGTATATCATTTGTGTGATTGATGTTTGTTATTTATGTTGTTCATGTCTTGCATAATCTTGATGATCACTTGGGGAAGGTTAAATAATATTTTAATATGCATAAAATTGTTTAAGCACAATAACAACTGATTCACACCCCCCCCTCTCAGTTGTCTTAGTAATTCCAACACGCTTTGACACTTACACCAACCATTTAGGCCATTTGACAAATTTGAAACAATCTGTCATAGTGGAAGACTTTATAGCTTCTTTTGAGCGACTGGATTTTCGTACAGAGGGCATGTCTGATGTTTTTTCTGAGAATGTTTTATCAGTGGCCTCAAGGATGAGATCCGTGCCCATGTCCTCATGGCTCACCCTCAGAGTTGGGTGGAGGCTACTAAATGAGCTAAGGAATCACAACAGGTTGTCTCTTCTCAAAATCAGAAACCCTCCTTTATTCCTCACACTAAACCAGTAAATCCCACTCCTCCTTCTACTCCCCTAAAGATCCAAAAATTGACCAGGGCCGAAATGGTTGAACGCCAACTCAAAGGCCTTTGTTATAATTGTGATGACAAATATTTTCTGGGATACGCGTGTAAGGAAAAAATATTTTTATGGCCATCTCAGAGGATGTTTTGGAAGAGGATGTTAAATATCCCCTTATTTTTGAGTCACCCGAACCCACCGACATTTCCCCTCCCTTAGACTCTCCCGAAGTAGAACCTGTCATTTCCCTAAATGCTCTCATTGGCTTCTCTTCTCCCCAAACCCTCAAACTAATTGGCTACATCAAGCATAGAAAGGTCATCATTCTTGTTGATAGTGGAAGTACCCATAATTTTATTTATCGCTGCATTGCCCAAGAAACTAATTGCTATATCCGTGCAATCAATAATTTCCAAATCATGATTGCCAATGGCAGGTCCATGAAATGTGGAGGGCATTGTGAAAATGTGCATCTCCAAATTGGTGACTACCACCTAAAATGTCATATGTTTGCTATCAACATGGGTGGTTGTGACATTGTGTTGGGTGCAAACAAGATAAGGACTTTGGGTCCCATTCTCATGGATTTTAAGGAATTAACAATGCAATTCGACTAGGAGGGCCAACAATATAAGTTCCAAGGCATCATCGTTGATTCCCCTGAGATCATTAGTTCCCATCGCATGGAAAATCTGCTCAAAAAAGGTCATTTTGGGCGTTATTGCCCAACTCCATGCCATACAAGCAACTGAGACACCCTCTATGTCCCAGGACCTCCAATCCATCCTCTCTAAACATCAAGTGGTTTTTCCACTCCCAGAGAATCCCTCCTTCCCACGGTGTTCATGATCATTTCATTCCCCTTGTCCCAGGAAGTCTTCCTCCCAATATATGTCCCTATCGTCACCCCTTCTCCCAAAAAAATGAAATTAAGAAAATGGTTCAAGAACTACTTAACGCAGGTGTTATCCTCCCTAGTATGTGCCCCTACTCTTCTCATGTGGTCATGATCATGAATAAAGAAGGTTATTGGTGCATGTTTCATGATTTTCGTGCCCTCAACAAACTCACCATTAAAGACAAATTTCCCATTCCTATCATTGATGACCTCTTGGATGAATTGAGTGGCGCCCAGTTCTATACCAAACTTGATCTTCGTTTTGGATACCACCAGATCTATATGAAAGAGGCAGACATTCCTAAGACTACCTTTAGAACTCATGAGGGCCGCTATGAGTTTTTGGTCATGACCTTTGGTTTGTGTAATGCTCCCTCCACTTTCCAAAGCCTCATGAATCATGTCTTCCGTCCTTTTCTCCATCATTTTGTMTTAGTTTTCTTTGATGATATCCTCATCTATAGAAAAACCTGGACATACCATCTTGCTCATGTGGAGCGAGTTCTCCATCTACTCTCTCAACACCAACTTTTCCTGAAACAATCTAAATGTTATTTTGGCACCTCAGAAGTCGAATACTTGGGTCATCTTGTTGGCAAGCATGGCGTTAGGGTGGATCCTAAAAAGATTGAAGCTATGCAAGACTGGCCTCACCCAAAGACTCTCAAAAGCTTGCGTGGATTTCTGGGCTTAACAGGTTATTATCGCAATTTTGTTAAGAACTATGGAAGATTGTTGCCCCTCTCACTGTGTTAGCTCCCAAAATGAACTCGTCCCTTTGGTCGCATTTTGTGGTGGATAGCATGGCTATTGGTAGTTTTCTCAAATTATTTTTGAGTTTTTCTAGTGCAAAACTTAGGTTTTGGTTTTTGTCTTAGAAATAAGATGACCCATAAATGTCTTCCCTTTAAAATTTTCATAAAATGCTTTCAACAGCTAACGTGTGTTTAAAAGATGAGTGTTAGCTGGTGAAAGTGGCAAATTTCAACAGCTAAGGAGCGCCTCTCATAGGTCTGTGCGCTGGTGAAAGTGTTGATTTTCAAAACATCCAAAGAAGCATTGTCGCGGGTTGTGCGCTGGTGAAAGTGAAGACTTTCAACAGCTATGGAGCAGTTCTTACAGGATCGTGCGCTGGTGAAAGTGATGACTTTCAAACAGCTAAGGGGCGTTTTCCACAGGAATGTGCACTGGTGAAACTGGTCAGTTTCAACAGCTAAGGGGCGTTTTCTACGGGAATGTGCGCTGGTGAAAGCAGTCAGTTTCAATAGCTAAGGGGCGTTTTCCACGGGCCGTTGGTTGGAGAAAGCGGGAATCACATGCGTTTATCCACGTTTCAAAAATCAAATGATGATATGATCATCCCACGTCATGCAAATCCAGAATGATGTGCTGGTGAAAGTGGGTAATGATAGAAACTTGAGTTCCACGTCCAAGTCGGATTGCAAATTAGATCCGGTTCAGAAACTCATGCTCCACAATCATGGCGTCGGGGATGGCAAGTTCAAATTCAATAGTGCAGGTACAGAAGTTGTACTGCCGGGCTGACAACACCAAATCATATCATTGCTTCCCTATCATGCATCGCTCACGAATGTTGGTTAAGTTTCTAATGTTGAAAAAACAGAGCCGACTCCCGAGTGCTTTCAACAACGCAAGACCTCGACTCGAACAACAGTTTGCAGGGGTTGGTATATAGAATTGTTGGGGTTTTCAAGCTACAAATGGTGAGGAGACGCAGTGGCTCTCTACTCAGAAAAGAGTTGGACAACCTATCATTTTTACAAACACATCCAGAAGTCCATAAACATTTCTCAAACGTGGGGTGTATTGAATTCATTGAGAGGTTGCAAAATGGTTGCCACCAGTCGACAGCATAAGATTTTGCCAAAACTTTTGATGGGAATAAGGCTCGTGTTGGGTCCTTGGAAATCATAGTAGATGAAGCTGCCATTGCTGCAGCAACCAGCCTACCAAGGTCGGGCCAGAGTTGGTTCAAAACCACTGCCACCAAAAACTTGAATTTCAGAGCTTATTTGAAGGAAGAATTCAGGCACAATGCATGGAAAAAGAGCATGCCGATTTCCTATCTAGAAGAGGAGTGGCAGGAGCTATTTAAGGGCATCCAACTCTACATTACCTCGGAGAGCAGGTATAACAAACTCATGATGTATCATTTCAAGCTCCTAGACCATTTCACAGGTAAAACTCTTCTCAATTTACCTTTTTTCCTACATAAGAGTTTAACTAAGGTTTGCAAGAAGATCAGGGCTCAACCCCTAAGCATGAAGAATACTCTGTGCCACTTTGGTCTCATTAAATTGATCATTCTGGAGGAATTAAAACAGCAGGGAAGGAGCTGGCAGCATTTTCTATTTTGGGAAGGCTTTGAAACACAGACTCAGCCCGTAAATGAACAGGGGAAAGGTTCAAAGAAACAGTTGACTCCTCAAAGCAGTTCGAGGAAGAGGAGGACCCTACCAGGACCTCCAGAAGATAGAATCTCTGGAATGAAGACCCACAGGTCAAAGAAAAAGTAAAACTTTGAAACCACTACAGAGAAGCTCACAGAACAACCTACAGAGAAGAGAACAAACATATTAAACTTTCCCTACACAGACTCAGAACTAGAGCAACAAGACGAGAGCCCTGTCATCAAGAGTCCTGAGCAGTCAACTGAGTTTGCACAGAATTATGAGACCTTCACTCATACAGAGGAAGGAGAAACATCAAAGAGCTCTAAGTCAAAGAAAACTCAGAAAATCAAGCATCTGAAGGAGGTAATCGCTCAGCAAGAGGTGTTGGAATGGGTAATTAAAGAAAGGTATAAGAAGTTGTATGATAACTTCGCAAAAACCAATGTTGCGTTTGAGAGACTGGCTCGGGAAAGTGTTAAAGAGAAGAAAAGAAAGCATAAACTCACCAAATATTACAATAGTCTATGGTGGCTTGCCAAACGCCTTAAAAGGCAGATAAGAAGATTGAAACAAAAACAAAAGCAAAAATCCCATCCAGATTTGAAGGTACTTGCTCAAGTGGCTATTAACATGCAAGGGGAGAAATCAGAAACACATTGAATTTTTGTTGAAATCACATTTTTGAGGTGAAAGTCCATTTTTGGCTCGAAAAGAACTTTCACCAGCGCAAAGCGAAATTTTATGACCCGTTAGCTGGTGAAAGGCAACGCTTTCACCAGCTAACTAGCAAATTATAAATCCCGTTAGCTGGTGAAAGAAGGAAAGGCATTTTTGGAGGCCAAGGGCGGAACAAGTCATTTCGCACAGGTTATGAAGGAATTCCATAGTATCAAGAGAATGACAATTGCTTGCAAAGGATTCGACATCAGAGATTTGAGGGAATTTTGGAAACCATATGTAAAACAAACTTCCTCAAATATCGACTATGAATGTTAGAGAAATCCAACTGTCAAGACACGTGTCTTGCCATTTTCCATCACATCACAGATTCCAGGAGCTGAAGGATGCAGATGGCGAATTTTTGAGATTGAAGACAATTCGAATGCTTGTTTAGTTGTTAAGTCTTTATTTTCAAGTGGTTTAGTTAAAATTGAATTTCTTTTATTAAATACAGATCCATGTTGTTAGGATCTGTAAAACCAATTGTAAGAGGCTATAAATGCCTATTTTTGATAAGAGACAAGGGTTCAAACTGGGAGATATTTTTATGCCATTGTATAGACTCTTTTTGCAGAAATAAAGTTCAGTCTGCTTTCGTTTTCAATATCAGAGTTGTTCATCTTTCCTTTTCTGTACTTTATTTCAGTTTATTTTAGTTTATGAAGACTGTCATCTCTTTATTGAACTCGTAGACTTGAAATTAAAGGATTCCTCTCTATCTTGTATTAAGCCCTACATTCACTTGTATTGGCAATCAAGAATAGTGTTCTCCATTCTCTCTTTCAATTACTTGATCTGATTATTGTTTCCTGAAAGCACTGTATCTTTAGATGTGTGATGAGTTGTTCCTTACATAAATCATTAAAGACCCCATTGTCTCAAACACATAAAAACCATTATTTCTAAGTTACCAAGCATCCTTAGTCTGCAACCCTAAGGAGTTTCTTGGAGTGATAACACACTGCGCTCCTTAAAACAAATTATTTCACCTGGACTCCAGCAACTTCTTGGGCTTTTCAAACCTTGAAGATGGCCATGTGCACCACTCAAGTCCTAGCACTTCCTAATTTCACAAAGACCTTTGTCCTGGAATGTGATGCTTTAGGAAAAGGAATTGGTGTTGTCCTTATGCAAGAGGGTCGGCCTTTGGCCTTTACCAACAAGCAACTGTTTGAACGAAATTTGGGCAAATCAATCTATGAAAATGAAATGTTGGCTATTATGCATGTCGTTGATCTTTGGCGCCCTTATTTGCTGGGGAAACACTTCCAAATTAAGATAGATCATCAAATCCTCAAGTATTTTCTGGAACAACACATTTCCTCCCAGAGCAACAAAAATGAATGACTAAGATCTTTGGATATAATTATGAGATCATTTACAAGAAAGGAAAAGACAATGTGGTTGAGGATGCACTTTCCCATAAATATGAAGATGAAGGGTCCCTTTTTTCTCTCTCCTTCATTGTACCAGATTAGCTCCAAGCCGTTCACCGGGAATGGCTACATGATCCCAAAAGTTTGCATCTGATACAACAATTGCAGTCCAATTCTCCAGTTTCCCCAGGGTACTCTTGGCTCCATGATGAGCTTCAATACAAAGGCCATTTGTATTTAAGTAAACAATCAAAACTTAAATCCACGGTACTTTTTGAGCTTCATGCTACACCCACAGCTGGGCACTCAGGGTTTACCAAAACCTAAGACAAGGTCAAACGTTCTTTTTTCTGGGATGGTATGAAACATGACATTCGTAGTTTTGTGGTTGAATGTGATGTGTGTCAATGAAACAAGGGTGAAATAGTAAAATCTCCTAGCACACTACAAACGCTTCCGATTCCACCTGCTATTTGGAAGGATATCTCTATGGATTTTATTGTAGGCTTACCTAAATCAGGCAATAAATCAGTCATCATGGTGGTCGTTGATCTCCTTTCCAAGTATGCTCATTTATGTGCTCTTCAACACCCATTTACAACTTTCACTGTGGCTCAACTTTTCATGGATTAGGTCTTCAATCTTCATGGCATGCCACATTCTATTGTTTCTGATTGCGACCCAACTTTCACCAACAATTTTTGGCAAGAATTGTTCAAGCTACAAGGCACCCAATTGTATCTCAACAAAACTTATCATCCCCAGACTGATGGTCAAAATGAAGTCGTCAACAAGTGTTTGGAAACATATTTGAGGTGTTTTGCATCGGAGAAGAAAAATCATTGGGCTCAATGGTTGCCACTATCTAAATGGTGGTACAACACTTCATACCATACAAGCTACCCACATGACTCCTTTTGAAGCAGTATATGGACAAAAGCCACCTTCAGTTCTTTCATATTTACTAGGTGTCTCGAAGTTCCAGGCGGTGGACCAAACGCTTACAGTTCGAGAGGCTATTCTTCGTACCCTCAAAGAGAATTTGGTCATGGACCAGAATCACATGAAGCAACAAGTAGATCAAGGTCACTTTGAACGTTAATTTGCAAAAGGGGATCAGGTGTTTCTTCAACTACAACCTTACAAGGAAAATTCCCTCAAGGCTGACCATTGTTAGAAACTGGCGCCCATATTGTATGGTCCTTATACCGTTCTCAACCGTGTGGGACAGGTGGCCTATCAATTAGCTTTTCCCAGTCATTCTAAGCTACATCCTATTTTTCATGTTTCCTGCTTAAAAAAGGTGATTGGAACTAAGTGCCAAAGTCAAACCAACCTTCCCGAGTTGGACAGTGTTAATCCAGTGGAAAGATACAACCCCAAAAAATGCCACTTGGGAACCAACTACCATTCTACAACAATTTCCACATCTCAAGCCTTGAGGACAAGGTTGTTTTTAAGGGGGAGGACATGTTAGGGACCTAACCTCTCACGTAGGTATAATAATATATTCCGATGTAATAAAATTCAATATTAATAAGGCCTAGCAATAAGGAAGAATAAGTCGAATGTAAGAAGACCTAATAGAAGCTTCCGCTTCTAGAAGGATCTTCCTCTAGATGGTTCTTTTGATAGACATATTTAGTATAAATAGGAGTCGAGGGTATGAGAACTGTTGTCTTGGATATTATTGTAATAGAGCTCTACTCTGCTGGAGGTTTCCCCCTCGAAGAGGCAAGTGAACATTTCTCTCAGTAATCAAAGTGTTCTTTCTGGTGTTATTTTGATATCATTCTGATGTTATAGTGGTGTTGTTTTGGTTATATTGTTGTTTATCTACCATTTCTAGCATTTTATTTATGTTCTACATACTTTTTATATCTGGAATATTACATCCAAATTGTCATTGTCACGTCAGAATTCCCTAATCTACCAAACTCGCACTGCTTTGACATTAATTAAAAGCCATGGCATTCATCTGGCGAGAAGTTAGTTAAATGTTTGACTGTAAATTTTCTTGCTACATTCATATTCGTTAATTTCTTGAGCTCCAAAAAATCTAAATAGTTCTAAACAAATTTTTAAAAAAATGAATCCCTACCTTATACTTTTTCTTATGCATACCTTAAAGGAGTTTGATGATCATGGCCATTCTGGCTTTCATATCAGGTGGAAAGATTGGCCCAGGGTGGTACCTGGGTTGATAGCATCTACATTCAAGCCCTTCTCATTGGAAAAATCCCAAGTTGTCTTTTCAATGAATGTTTTTGGAACTATATACCAAATCTGCATTCAATCGTGCGAGTAAAAAATGGTGAAAAGCTCCAAATCGTGGCCCTCCACCTCTCGGAACAATGAAATCCTCCAAGAGGAAAAATGCAAACTCCGCTTGAGGCTACAACCTCCAGTTCGCTCCACCGCTTGTAACCATCACTCCATTCTCATTCGCGTCCACAAAGCCCAACGACTGTAATGATGTAGGCACATGGGTTCCCTTTCTGGTCATTTTTGCCACGAGTTCAAGCTATATCAGGCCAAGCGGAGCACTTAATGTCCATTGTTTTTATTCTTCTCAGGGAACCTCTCTCCATCGCGACTTCATGATGTTTAAGGATCGAGTCTCGCGTACTCTAAAAAATGTCTATTACGGAACATTTTCCTAGCACCCGAGCTAAATTTTACGTCACTACATTCATAGACTGCCACGTCTCTGAAAACTTGGAAGTGTACTCACGAGCCTC
>JZKD02S1649515.1:527692-548249 GCA_000966675.3 Picea glauca
ATCGACATCTCCATTGTAGCAGATTCTTCTATTTTATGAATAAAGAAGATTTGAGATGTTTTGGCTTGTCTATATTATTGCATATGGTTGAGGTATGTTCCATGGTTATATCTTTATATTATTTGCTGCATACACACATATAAACACATCTAAACAAATAGATCAACAAATTGTTTGACGAAATACCACAACCAGGAAAAAGTTTTTAAAAGGACACCAAAACAATGATGATCCTTGCATAATGGCTTGGGATCATTACAGAGCCATTCTCCCTAACTCTCATGTCTATTATTTAACTTCCCCCCTCCCTTGAGGTTGTGGAGTTTGAACACTAACTAAAATATCTATTTGAATTTGGCCACACCTAGCCTAGATTATCTCCATGTGGTTCCCCAACCTTCATTATTCCTAAGAAATTAGAAGGAACACCAGGAAAGGCACTTGGTCAATGATTATAGGGCTCTTAATAAAGTCATTATCAATAACTTCCATCTCTTACCCTGGATTGATGATTTGATGGACCATCTTGAAAGTGCACAAATTTTCACCAAATTGGACCTCACCACTAGGTATCATTAAGTTTTCATGGCTTTGAAAGACACATATAAAATCACTTTTAAAAACAAATTTGGATTGTTTGAGTGGCTAATAATTCCTTTTGGCATCACCAATGCCCTTGCTAGATTTCAAACAGTTATTAATGATATATTTCGACCACACCTATGACATGTTTTCATCATATATCCATATGATATTCTTATTTTTAGCCACACATGGGTTGAGCACTTGTAGCATATTCGTTTAGTGCTAGAAATGTCGCATAAGAATAAGGTTCAAATCAAAAGGAAGAAATTGTTTTTTCGTCAAACCATTGTGTAGTACCTTTGGTTTCTCATTAATTTGGAAGGTATCTGAGTCGATCCATCGAAAGTGAAAGAACCAATCACATGGCCCACCCTACCACACCAGAAAATTTGAATATTTTTCTACATGGTATTAATTTTTATCAGTGTTTCACCACCCACTTCTCCCGCATTGCATGCCCCTTGCATCAATTATACAATAAACATGTTTTAACATGGAATGTAGGTGAAAAAAAGAGAGCTTTCAAAATCTACACACTACCTTATGCTCAACTCAAAATTTTCATTTCCTAATTTACATCATCCCTTCGAAGTGGAGACAAACATTTCTCATTATGTGATTGGTGCTATTCTTAAATAGGGAGGTCATCCTTGCATATCATTTTGAGACATTTTCATATGCTAAACTAAATTATATGATAAGACATTCTATGCACTAGTTTAAGCCTTGAAGCAATGGTGTCACTATCTTTTGGGTAAGGACATTGTTTTTCACACTGATCAGATCTTCCTTCGATATTTCTCAATTCTCAATCTAATATGTAAGAAAAATGCCATCTCAAATGGGCCGCCTATATCCAATAGTTTCACTTGGTCATTCGTTATAAAAAGGACAATTCCAACAAATTCGTTGATATGCTTAGTCACCCCCTATGTTGGTGTTGGATATTTTGGTAGTTCATTGTGTAATGTATTAAATGTGGCACCCTCCCCATGCTACAAACATTTTTTTGGATCCATCTAGAGAGCCGTTCATCAATGTGCAATGATCAATCAAACACCCTTTCTTGAGTATTATATTCATGACATTTGGCTATATAAGTTCAACCAACTTCGTGTTCCCAACACTTGATTGGCATCTCTTCTTATGGTGGACACTTTGGCATTGTCAAGAATATGCAACACCTGCAACATCGCTTTTTCTAGCCAATTATGCAATGTCAAGTTGAATCATTCACCCATGGTTTTCCCCTTTGCATCACTAGCAAGCCTACCCACTGGAAACAAGGGCTCTACAAGCCTTTACCCATTCCCTCCCATCCTTGGAAACCATTATCTATGGATTTTCTGAGTGGGTTTCCTATGACCTTCCACAAAACATGATTGCATCTTTGTTGTGGTTTGTTATTTTTCCAAGATGGTTGTATTGTCCGACCATTTATGAATATTTTAATATTTTAATTTGGTTATTTATGTGGTGATTTTTTTTTTTAAGAAAATGACTTATATCATCCTAAATAGTGATGATGAGGAATATATTTGCAATTATTAATTTTTATTTATTTTATTTTACTAGAGACAAACTAGAATCCAATTACAAAAAGATTAAAGCATTATTCCATGGGACATTGAAAATGGATAAAAACCACTAGAGTAAATATTGTCCATGAGGACAAGTGTAACCTACTCCCAAGTATGTGGTATGCGAGGGAACAAGTTAGCATAAAGTTAGGCCAAGAATATTCCCTAGGGTTAGAGATGAGGATAACTTAGAAAAAAGACCTAGACAAGTTATCATTCTTCTTGGTAACACAAGAAAAGAGACACGTATAGAGGAAGAAAGACACTTGAGTACTTGTGAAGAAAGACACTTGAGTACTTGTGAGGAGAATTTAAGAGACACATATAGAGGAAGAAAGACACTTGAGTACTTGTGAGGAGAATTTGAGCTTCGATCAAATATGTTTTACTAACTTTATTCTTATTTTCCTATTAGAGAGGAAGACATATTATAGTAGGAATTAAATGTGAAAGTAAACTATTATGTTTGTGCATTTTGTAGAACTAAGAGAACAATTACTAAACTCTTATGCAGCAAGAAATATGTCAATAATACTATTCTCTGAATTATAATACTTATGCAGCAAGGAATATGTCAAAAATATCATTTTCTGAAACATAACACCGAATCATTATTTAGTTTGTATGTATATGCTTTTGTGTTCCTTTCTTCATTCAAAATAATGAAGTTAGAAATCATTTAGATTACCATAAAAAAGTATATATTTATAAAAATAGTGGGTAACATTCATTGTATTTATAAATTCTATTGCATCTAAATAATTATAGCATAGTTAGGGAACTAGTTCATTGTAAAAAGAATAATAACCAGAGAAATGTGTGAAATAAAAGAATGACAATGTGAAAAGGAATCATATTAAACATTAATAGGATGAAAACAGAGAAATTGCAAATAGTTGCATATTGAACAAAGAACCAAATATGTGGAAAAAAACCTATTAGGGTTTTCAAAATATGATAACAAACAGATTAATAATTTAAATATCAATCAGAACTAAGCATAAACCCTATGCCATCATTTCCATAGTATTGGCATGAAATACCCTACTGTAATCAAATATACCTCCCTCCTCTTTCCACGAGCTAAAGGAAAAACATAACACCTCCTCTATTGTGCAAAAGTTGGCCTACATTCATGAGAAGTAAACACAACACTCCAAGTGTCCTAGGCATGTTATAATGATTTTTGGGATCGCCATCAAGTTCCCATGTATTTTGTAGTTGGGGATTGTTTTTGGTTGCATTTGGTTTTAAAGGTCAACACCATTATAAGCTAAAGCCTCTCCAATATAGTCCATATACTATTATCTAGCTGATAATGCTTATCTGCTAGATTTACCTTTCCAACTTGGTATTCATAATGTGATCAATGTGAGTAGCTTGAAACTCTATGAACCTCCCTTGTTGGAAGAAGAATTTCAGCTCACTCATCCTATAGAGATTATTCTATATTTCAACCATACACTTACTGAAGACACATTGTGAGATATTAGCACTTGCTCAAATAGGAACATTCGACATTATACCTATTTTGTTGGGTTCCAAGAACAATTGCCTAGTCAAGTGAAGTGGGTTTCCCATTATGGTTTACTTATTCCCCTCATTTGGTTGAAAAAATTGGAAAACTTTCGAAGCTAAATAGGGAGGATCCAATGTACTAGTGATCATTCCAAAATAGGGAGGATCTAATGTAAGTATTAGCATAATTGTACAAGCATAGCATATTCAATATGGACATACATATGTGAATTGAGAAAATGGGGTAGAACCAGTAGGTGGTGCTAATAAATATACAACATCGGTTCACTCCATTGTCACAAGCACCCCCTCTTCTCCAACTTCTTTTAAAAATGAATGGATTCTTTACTTAGTTCACTCATCAAATGGATTTTGTTTATGTATGCCAATATATGTTCACTCGGTGTACCAACATCAACCATGTTTGATAAGGATCAACATATATCACCCCTTGTTTTCTTAACATTTACTACTGAACTGTACAACTCCATTCACTCCTTCACTTGATTTAACTCGTCGCTCTACTCAACTAATCAATTATGCAATTACATCCCCATTAGATGTAAAATGTTCTCACAATAATAATGGAGTAGCATTTTCTTGTTCCCTTATACATCGTAAGGTTATTTCTCTACAAATGATCTTCAAGATGGATACCAACTATATCCGAGTTGTTCTGCTAGTTAAATGGTATCACCCTAGGGTTTTTGGTACTCATATCCCTTTGTCATTCCCTCATTTACAATTACCTGGTCATAAGAGTGATTCTATCTCTAGTCAATACACCTTTTTTAATCCCTAAGTATGAACCCTCAAAATATTTTAATCTTTGACATGGAATCTTCTAGAAGTTAAGTTTCATGTTATCATAGGATTCAATAGAATCCCACTTCCTATCAGCATAGTTGGATCATTTGCAGCAAGCATGTCATGTCAATCTGGAGGAAAGCATGATATCTCCTCCCAAGAAGTATATGTTTTCCTTGTTGTTGGAAAAAGATGCAGAATAGGCATGTGTAGTCAAATAAACGAGATTGATGTGTATAGAACATCATTTGGGTTCAGTGCTGAAGAAGTTACGACTTCTAATTATGATCTTTCAGAAGTTCAAGGGGAAGCCTTGCGATATCTCCCTTTGGAGTATAATATGCCACGTTTGAGAAGAGAAGTATGGAGTCAGAAATGCACACAACCATGATGGGTTGCAAGTTAGGAATTCTAGATTGAGCCTACTAGACCCATTTTATTCTAAATGTTAGTAATGCACATAGAGACACCGATAATTTGAGATTAGTGAAGAACCCTTTAACAATTCATAAGTATCAAAAAGACATTCAAAAGAAGAATATGGTCTCACGGTGAGTTCAGGAACATAATTAGAGAATCAGAAAGTTGTGTGCAAAACTCCATAAATCTAGTAATGTTGAATATTTTTATAAAGCACGAGAGAAACGATCTATCCATAATGAATCTTTAAGACGGTGTGGAAACAAGTCGTTGATTACTCCCGCTAGTTAGTTTGTTCTTCAGTTATGAGTAGTTGGTCCATTATACCTTTGTAACTCCATTGTAACTAATATTTTATCTTAATATATAGAAGACAGACGGATGGTGCTTTGTGATGCATTAATTTTTCAAACCAATGAGTGCTTTGTCTCTGAGAAAGATTGCACACTTGTGTGGAAAAAAGAAGGGATTTGATCCGCAATACCAACCAGGAGGTCTCCCAGGCAAGAAGATTCACGTTTCTGCAAGAAAATCGCTTCCATATAGTGAAAGAGAAGCATTGAGCGATAGAGACAAGTAGGGGTCGCGACATACAATTTGCGAAGGAAGGATCATGCCACAGTCTGCAAGTCGCTGAGAAATATCGTTGGAGTGGAGCTAAAAATATAAGAAGAGAAGCCACCCGTTTCATTTGTGCAGAGAAGAGATAGGAGATTTTTTTTGAGCGTAGAGATTGTATGAAGAAGGGAATCGACGACCTAGCAAAGAAGAAACCAGAGAAATCTGTCCGTTTTTAATTTTTTACAGTGAAGTGACCCTAACCCACGCAATTGGGTGAGAGAAGCATCTGAGTTTCCTTGTGAGAGAAAACATCGATTAAGCACGAATCGGGTACACAGTCTGCAAGAAGGGTCACTGGGTGCAATTAAGTAAGAAAGGAATTCCACAAGAAAGGTCTGCAACAAGAAAGAAGATTGAGGATTTATGTGGTCTGTCATATTTAGGGCATAGGGCATATGTAATGGGCTTTGGGAATATGAGTTCTCTACAAAGGAAGATGGTAGCCTTTGTGTTGATATATGCATTTGGAATGCTTATTATATTTGACATGAAATGTTGTAATGAGAGGTGTACGAATATGAAATGTTGTAATGAGATGTGTATGAATGCTTGTTGTATTTGATATGAAATGTTGTGCATAATGAGGGGTGCATGAATTCTTGTTGTATATGACATGAAATGTTGTAATGAGGGGGTAATTGATTGGATGTATCCGACACCTCATAAGTGTTTTGGTTCAAGTTGTAAAAGTCTAGCCATAGACAAGTTGATTTCCTCAGGTTTGTTGCAAGTTTTGTTATTCAAGTATATAGGTAGCGTCGTAGTGCATGGTGTATCCCTCCCTCTCATGGATAGAGAGAACGTGGCATCAAGTTGTGGAATGAACCACTTTTGTGGAATGAACCACTTGGTAGGTATGAGGGTGGCATGTATACTCTATGCTAGCTTGATGTTGAAGCAAGGAATTTGAATTTTCTAATAAAGGGAGAAATGTGAGATGGACTAATGTGAGATGGTTATGTTAGATATAAAGTAATCTCAGTGTGCCATATGGTTAGATATAAAGTAATCTCATGGTTATATATGAAGTAATCTCAATATGCGATATGGTTAGATATAAAGTAATCTCATGGTTAGATATAAAGTAATCTTAGTATGTGATATTGGTTAGATATAAAGTAATCTCATGGTTAGATATAAAGTAATCTCAATATGTGATATGTGATATTGGTTAGATATAAAGTAATCTCATGGTTAGATATAAAGTAATCTCAATATGTGATATGTGATATTGGTTAGATATAAAGTAATTTCATGGTTAGATATAAAGTAATCTCAATATGTGATATGGTTAAGTTAATGGAGTAATCTTATAATGTGAGATGGTTACATGAGATATAGAGTAATCTCATTATGTGAGATGGTTATGTTAATGGAGTAATCTCAAAATGTGATATGGTTAGGACCAAATTATGATTAAGGGTGAGTTTAATATGTTGATGAACCATGTAGGTTAGAAGGACTCCTAGAGAAGTGACGAGTGCATCAGATGTTACCCATGTATATTGGTAGATGAATTTCTTTTTATATGGACACCAATGATCAATTTTTTCTGCAGGTACAAAAGGAAGAATGAAACATGTTCAAAGATAGTTCTCTTCAAAGATATAGTTAATGGTGTTAGTAGTAGTAATTAAGAGGGATTGTTGAAGAATAATAATTACTCGAGTTTGAGTTAGTTAGTTTGTTCTTTGGTTACAGGGAGTGTTGGAGAATAATAATTACTCGAGTTCAAGTTAGTTAATTTGTTCTTTGGTTATGCGTAGTTCTAATATTAGTTGGTGATATATACCCTTGTAACTCCATTCCATTGTAACTAATATTTTATTTTAATATAGAAGATAGATTGATGGTGCTTTGTAAGGCATCAATTCTGCAAACCAACATGTTGATCCTATATGAGGATGAAATGACACCTCCTCAATAGACCGCCATGCTTTGAAAACCACCATGCCAACCAAGGTGTTTGTCACAGGTGAATATATTCAGGAATCTATTTATTCCATAGAGAATTGCGAAGGCAAGGGCCCTTATATCTACATCAGTGAACTCAAAATATAAAAAGTAGCACTCTAATACCCACTTATCATATAAAAATTAGCACTCTAATCCCCAATCTGCAAGGGGACTTTTATGATTTAGTATTTATTTTTTAGTTGAGAAAAGGTAGATTTATCACTGTTCCACTGGTGCCGGTCCAGACTCTCTTTTAAAGGAAAGGAAGGGAAGGAAAAGATAATCACTTACTTAGTATTGAAACTGTGGAAATTTTTCATAAAGTGCTTATTTGCTATTTGAGTTTAGCCTGCAAAAAGCTTCATGGTTGCTTGTGACATCAGAAAGCTTTCCCGCGATGTTCAGCCTCCTCACTGAGATAAATAAATTCTTGTTGCTTGTCATTTTCCTATTTGCTTTGCAAAAGAAATTTTGCTAACTTTAAACTTGCCTAGATATCACTTCCTGCGTCTATTCCAATAGAAACTTTAAAAAATATTTCTTTACTCATTGAGGCAGATAGTGGAAAAATATTTCTTTGTTCATCGGGGCACATAGTTGAACGCTTGATTGGAGCTTGCATGCAGTTTCAAAAACGTCCATTTAAAGATTCGAGTTCATAAATATATTTGCATGTAGTTTCAGAAACGCCTCAAACAGAAATATAACTGAAATCCAAGATTTCAATTTCTCTAAACTCTTGTAACAGTCTGGTATTTGTTAGTTGTACTTCATTTGGATTCACAAAATCATTCCTTATATTTACATATTTTAGAGGTGTGATGTTAAAGTTATCTAAGAGGTTAAACTAAAATTAAAACTATTATCTGGTTTCATGTACAAGAATAAGAGTAAAATTCTCTAATTCTAGCTTTGTTTTCACTTAGAATTCTATGTAAAGTTACACATAAATCAAGAACAATTTTATTAAGAACTTAGAATTCTATGTGGAACTACATAGAAATCAAGTATGTACAATTATTGAGCTTTAAAGCAAATTCTATACATGTACTATATAGTATTAATGTTTCTTTAGTTAAGTTATAGTTTTGTATTATGCGGTGCATTCATGCATTTGAGTTGTGGAAAGTCCTCAATAGTTTTGTAAAATTTGGAGATGAAAGAATTCAAAATTCTGGCTTATTTCAAAATGAGCATGGCTTTTTATCAACCCTTCCCAAAGTTTTCAGTGATTTTGGAAGTGGCATGATTATGAAATTGGACTCGGTTTCAAAATAAGACCCCATTTCTTCTTGAAATATTTTTTTTTAATGCCAAATCAAGCTTATCCATGGATTGGGTCCTTTCAAAGAAGCATTAACTATCATCTTAAAAAACTCTTGACCGGGATTAAACATCTAGCATTTAAAGTAATCCTTGATCGCTAATTGACCGGGATTAAACATTTAGCATTTAAAGTAATCCTTGATCGCTAATTGGGGCCCTCTTCACTTTGTGAAAATTTTCAAGTGGTGATTAAAATATGTATGGATGAAGTCCTTTCCAAAGTTTACTCTTATAGTCCAAATTACCCCTATCAAAATGTTTCCCTATCTTCTCATGAAGCTTCCTCCCAACAAGATTGAATGACTATGATAATACTCATATTTGCAATATGGGATCTCTTTAAGTTCGAATAGCCATTTGAATTATAAGATGGTGATATTTCATTCATCTCCCTATATTTTTATACCTTTTGAACTTTTTGGTGCTAATGTAAGTAACATGGTGATCTCATTCATCTACTTATGTTTTTTTACCTTTTGAACTTTTAGATAGATAATGGTTCTAACATGAGTTTTATAGGAAAATTGGTCAAGCATATTACATCTTTGAATCTGTGCTTATAATTGAAACAAAGGCAGATTGTTGTGGTTATTAGAATGCGAGGAACTATGGAGGAATTCTGCTATTTTCTAGTACACAATGTGTAAAGATAGGCTAGGTTGACATGATAAATACACAATGTGTAAAGATAGGCTAGGTTGACATGATAAATTCACCAATTTAATTGTCGTGCTGTAATAAATCAACAACATTGTTTCTTAATTTCCAGCTTTGCAAGTGAATTGATGCCTAACCATTCTACCAACAATTTTGAACATGTGCACTATTTCATATTGAATAGAAGCAAATTTTAGTGCAAATGAAGAACACACAAGGTTAAACGAGGGAGTTAGGGTTAGCATAATTTATTTTCAAATATTAATATAATGTAGTAATTTTTTAGATAGAATTGATGGTCTATGTCTATTTGTATGTGCATATCATTATGTTTCTCCATAAAATATATTTACAAAAGAAACAAGAGGAAGAAAATAAAGCAAGAATAAATATGATGAAGATGAACATTGAGTAGAGAAGATACAAGAGATTCAACAAAAGTTAGAAGATCACTTCAAATATACAAAACATGGCATCCTTTCTATGTTTGTTGTTAGCAATATGATTAATTAAAATTTTGGTCATTAAAATTAGGAAAAATGAATTGACAAGATAAAGTAGAACCTCACCTCACTCAAGGTTCTAGTAGAGTAACATGTCTTTCATTATGTTAATGTTATTAATGGAAATTTCTTAGCATGGGAACATTACATCAATAGTCATGTACAAGACAAAGAAGCAACCATACAAGATCCCACCGGTCCAAGTAGTTCAAGAAATTTTTGAACTTATATAAGTGAAACTTGTTTAACTACTTATGAATAGGATGATAACCAAGGGAAAAATGATTTTGCTTGTTTCACTTTTTTTTGAATTTCTTTATAGAACTTTAATGAGGAGAGACCATCTTTGGCCAAGTTATTTTGGAGAAAGACTTTGATTATGAAATTTCAACTGTGTGAAATTTCTTCTTATATTGCTTTGTTGAGCATTGGAGTTGTAGCAAGAATGTTTCTTTACAATGCAAATTATTTCCATTTGTAATGAATGTATTTTTATTTCTTTTTGTCTCTCAAATGTTTGTCTAAACTTTGAACGTGGAAATATAATGAGCTATTTAATCACATATTTTTCTTGATTTTATATTTCTTTTTTTATTCACTCAATAAATATCTTGTTAGAGGTAATAGTAGAAGTATATTTGCTCCTATGTTTATTCCTTTTAGTCAGTTTCTGCTAGTTAGGAAATCTAGAATAGATTTGCATTTCAAATATACATTAAGTTCGTACTTACATTTTTCATTTTGCATTAAGAAATTAAAAAATCTCATAGCAAACCCAATAATGGTTGCAGGGCCAAAATGCAAATGGGTTCCTTATTCAAAATAGTGTGAGCTGATCTAATTGACACGTCTCACTAGGGATAACCCCTAATATTAAGAAGAGCATTTTTCTCCGTTAACAATTTTGGCACTAGAGGAACGACCAACCTTCTATGTCTCATAGTGACAAATTCCAACCATGTGATTTACATTCTAATTTTTTAAACTATGAATTGTACTACAACAACACATCCACCTAAGGTGAAAACTTAAACCTTGAAATAGTGTTTGAAGATAGTATTGCTGATTTTAAAAATCATGATATCCTACAAATTGAACCCTGATATGTTGTCCCCAATAAGGAAGTTAGTGATTTTTTTCATATTATCCGGTCATTCACTTATAAAATTGGCTAGTTTCATAATGTTAAATTACTCACTAGATGTAGAAGTGCTAATGGGAACTTCATCCAAACTGAAGAAGAAACTTTGGTTGACACTATAGATGATCTAGTTTACCTTAACTTTGAAAAAATCCTATAGTCTTTAAACACAATTCCACCAACCCCTCCCATGTTTCACCTTCTCACTCTTTTTATTCGTCAACCCATAATTTATGAGTTGAATTTAATAGATGAGATTACAAGATATTGCAATAACTACTTGCCACCTGAATGGTTCAAGTGAATCAACCCCATTTGCTTGCCTAGAGTGCTCCTAAACATCCTAATCATATAATTTTGATGCTTGAGCCTGATAAGTAAAGTTTCCCATAGGATCACATTAAAAACTTCTACTTGGTCATCTAGTTGATGAATGTCAAACATGGAGATGTAATGTGCAAGCTATTCTCTTATATTTTTAGAACAAAAAATCCACATGGTATTTTAACTTATTTATAGGGTCCATCATGATTTGGGATGACTTCGAAAAGGTATTTACTAATAAATTTGGTGATGAATAAACCCCTCTTCACTCTTAAAATAATTAATGGCTATTAAAATGGATAAAAAGGAATGAATAAAATATTTTAACCAGTGATTCAACACTACCTCGAAAAGTTCTCATCTAATTATGTACCAATTGAAGAAGTTACAAATTATTATTAGAGTTTGATCTACATGCATCCATTTCTATGTTTTCCAAAAGATCTACGAATGCCGCTTTAGTTTAAAGTTTTGTGAAGAATAAAAAAATAGAGAAATAGATGATGAGTTTGATAGGAAACCCTAGGGTCGACGATATCAATAGTATAAATTCTCTCAAGAAACTCCTTTCTTTTCCCAAACCACCCATGATATATAATTATGATCCATAAGAAAATGATCTCATAGATTTGAAAGTGTGATTCATTTAGCTAAGAAGTTATTAAATGAGGTTAATTATCTAAAAAAGAACTTTAGAGAGGGTACCTCCAATCAAACAACTTTTAGACCATTTCATAGAAATTATATTACAACCTTGAAATGCCGAGTACCTTCCAACCTAGACCTAAATTTGGATGAAGTAGGGATGGACAATTACTGCATTTTTCACCAAGCAAACCATTCTAAAAAAACATGTCCTTAATGGATCAACTCCATGACTCTAGTAGTGAAACATCTTCTTGACCAACAAAAAAAATTGAAAATACTTCCCAAGAAGTTGAAGATGAATAAGAAGAAGAAGAAAAACAAACCGGTGAAGCAACCACGTTTTTGTGGGATATGTCCTTTCAATTTTAGGATGAAGAGGAAAAGGAAGTTGTAATAGAGAAATTGCATGCCACCCAAATAGTTCAAGGATTCTAATATAAGAAGTAAATAGAATGTTCGTTAAAATTCTTCCCCCATACGACCCACTAGAACGTGGAAGAAAACCATAGTTTTTGTTCCAGCAATATAAACAATAGTTCCACATCCACCCTTGTTTTCCATGAAATATAACATTATTGAGGATATGTAGAAAATAAAATCAAATGTCTCCATGTATGATATTTGTAACATTGCTCGAAAAAGAAAACTTATCTTGAATAATTTCAAAACACCACTGGATTCACTTCAAATAGTGGTCAATTTTAAAGAAAAACATAAACCTACCAAAACGAAACATACATATCATATAAAACAAAGGTGTGAAACACATAAAAAAATCTACCATGAATGTTACTATAATAGTTAAAGAATCAAAGTCACAAACACCTCATTTTCTGTTGACTTTCAAAATATATAATTCTAATGTGCATAACAATTTAGTATACCCGAAAGCAGATCTCTTCATGCAATGCCCCATTCTATTTGCAAAAATATTAATACTACTCCTACCAAATGTTCTACTTGCATAATTCAATTTGGTAAGTCATATGTAAAGGTCATGGGTGAACTTAAGGATGCTTGGATCAAAGTAGCTTATCTTTCTTCAACACTTGGGACAACTCTTTTTTCATTGCAAAAGGGCCACACTGAAATATTTCAATGGATTTTTTTATAGGTTTTCTTGTCGTCCATGTTTTTCAATGTAAATGGATTAATTTCAAATATCTTAATAATATAGGTTTAACATACATACCATTATAATGTATTAATAAAATAAAATAGAATATTATTTTTTATATTTATGAGAGATATTTTAAATTTATGAGATTAAGAATTATAAATTTTTTAATTTGCATTAACATTTATGAGTTTGATGTCCTTTGTTTTAAAAATGTATCAAAATATAATATTCTCATTTTTATTGGTGTTCTAAGACATCCTTAATATAATTGTATATTCATTTTGTTGCCAACCTCAACAAACTATGTATGCTACTCAAATATTCATACTAAATTGAATGTTTCTCTTATTCATAAATAGAAGAATTTATCATAACATGCTCCTTGTTCTCTATTTCTTCTTGTTTACAAAATAAGCGCAAATCTACTTATATTTATATTTATCATTTTTCATTCTTTTTCTATTGTTAAATAATAAGAATTTAACCTAATATATATATTTTTATGAATATCATAAAAATATTCTCTTAAACATACCATTACCCTTACTCCAAGAAGACATTACAAACTACAAATTATCATTAATAATTATCTAACTTATTTTTCCAAATAATTAAACTTCACCTCAAAAAGCAAAGTACATATAATTATTTTAAATTTTAATCAACCAATAAACAAAACAACCCATTCAATAAAATAGTATACATGCAAGTTTATATATATATCAAATTTTATAAATAAAGATAATTTAACTTATGAAATTGGCTGCCTCAAAAAAGGATATCTCTCATGATTAATTCTTAAGAATAAATTGTAGATTTTATTTTTTATTTTTAATATAACCATTATAATTGTTAACAATATAATAATAACTTGTTATTTGTTATTTGTAGGTGGTTGAACATCTGATACCTCACAGATTCATTTGGAAGGTCTGAGAACGGGTCACATATTGTGAAGTAATGGGTTTCAAAGCCAATTTGTCGATCTGAAGACCTAAAGTTCTTTGTGTCGCTCTGTGCTTCAATGCCGAGCTGAACCTTCGATATTTCACTGAGGTACTCATTTGTTTCGGATGAAAATAAGGGTTTCGATAAGTATCCTCCATTCCTGGAATGTCCGCAGAGAACAAACCCGATACAAGGGTTTCTACGGTTCTTTACTCATTTTTCCCCTATGACAGAGCTGGAAGCCGGTTTTCCTCGGAGTTTTGACGCTGGCCATTTTCCGCATGCTTATTTTCTCTGCCACTGGAACGTCGCGTTGTTTGGATCGGTCGAGGACCAGCGAATTAGAAAATGATTTCAATAAGGCACGCAACTCGGTTACGGTACTCCAGATGGTGTTCGCATTGAGTTTTCAGTGGCATGCAATCAACCAGAAGCCTTGCCTTCGGGGTTCTTTAGTCAAGTCCAGCAACAAGTGCTCTAGAAGATGCCTTTTTGCATTGAAATTTGGAGTGGAGATTCTCTCATTGCTATTGTGAGTTTCCTATTCTTCCAAGTCAGTAGTCTTATGGTGGTGCTATCCGATGGAATGGAAGATAGGGTTACTATATGGTCTAGGATTTTTCTGTGAGGGCTTCTATGTCATGTCTTTGAAGGCTTCTATGCCAAGATCTTACGATTGTGATTAAAGGTTACCAATGAATGGACGATGTTTCTCTTTGAGGGATTCTATGCCAAGATCTTATTGTGATTAAAGGTTACCAATGAACGGAGGATGTTTCTCTTTGAGGATTTCTATGCCAAGATCTTATTGTGATTAAACGTTATCAATGAATGGAGGATGATTTGGTTGATTTATTGAATGATCCACTAGAGGGCTAGCAAATTTATAATCTTACTCCTATGAACCACTCCCTATTAGACCATTGGGGAGAGAGACCATCCCCTTGGAGGAATATACACTTGAAATTTTAGGTGATATGTTAAGGGCTAAAATAGGATGTACCACTAATCTTCCTCATTGAATGATGAATCAATGGCTACAGTCCCATCACATTGCCATGGAATTCAAGCTCAACATGGAATTCAAGCTCCACATATCACTCGGGCTAGGGAAATCATCCCCCACATATAGAATCATTAAGGGAATTAACATTGACATGAAGATCTATACCCTGTGCATTCATTTCAACAAATTCGAATCCTTTGGATTTGATGCGTGGTTCATTCAATTCTGGCTATGATGGAGGAAACATTGATGCTTGGTTTAACCAAGATCAAGGCATCATTGGCCATTGTTTAACAGGTGATCTCATGAGTGGTATCTCCTCCATTGACCCTAGGTATTTAGAGTAGGAAGGCTTGGGACCAAGAGGGAACCATAGAAAGTGAAGGAAATGTATTAAATGTAATTCTGAAGCAATCAATCTATTAGTTGGAGATAATATTATGCTTAATGGGATCATGGAATTGGAGGATTATGTGCTAGTCAACCAATTCTTGAGAAAAAGAATGGGAGGAGACTCCCTAAAGACCTAGTTGGTAGAAAACTTTGGTGCATTTCTTGGTTTCACTTTGAGAAGTATGATACTTCTAAAGGGTTGGTTGGTCTAGACGTTCATTACTATAGAATATGTGGACAAGGTCATATAGAATATCTGGAAATGGGGTTCGTATGCATTATATATTAATAAACAACACCTAGACTTTGACGCCCATTGAACCCATCTCGACTTCACTCCAATTTGGGTAAGAAGGGCAGGGCTCCCTCTTATCCTCTAGTAAGAGGGGGTTTTCAAAGAAATTGGGAATTCACTAGCCATTTTCTATGAAGCGGATAACTCATTCCATGAATCTAGCTATATGGGAATGGCCATAATACTAATGGAACTTGTCCTATCCAAGGGCTTGGCTGACTAGATACAATAATTCAAAAAGGCCCTACAATCTTCTACCAAACCCTTAACTATGAAAGGATCCCTCTCAAATGTGGTTGGTGCCACAAATATGGCCATATGGTTAAGGACTACTCTCTTAGGTTCAAAAGAAAAGTTTGGGTTTGAAAATATCCCCAAGGTGCAAAAGACCCAACCCAGTCTCCTCCAAAGAAGAACCTTGCTGAAGACATTTAGAAATCCTCACCGAAAGGAAATTCGAGATCAGATACATTAGCAAAGGAGATCCAAGAGCCACAAGAGGATCCCCCATGGTACATATTTAACTTCAATACCACTCGACAGTTTCAGGTAAGAAATTTTCATCTCCTACCCTGCATTTCAAAAATTCCTCTAGCCATTTTCTTTTCGAATCCTTGGAGGTAAGACTAGAGAACAACTCTATGGATCGATCATCAGAATTATTATCCATTCTTTCCAACATATCCATCTCCCAACCCTTTTCTTTCATTCCTTTGGATGGAGTGGGAGAGGCCACCTCCTTTGAGCCAAAGCCTTTGATTTTCACTATCCCCCACCCATGAGAAGCCAATGGACTTGGAACCCTTTAATAACTTCTACTCTTCTGAGGCTGGAAAATACAACCCTAGACCTACAAATAGGGGACATGGAATCTTCAAAGGAGAAATAGTGGGAGGATTGGGACACCTCGAAGAGAAAAGTTCCAAAGCTAACCAGAGAGATAGGAAATCCTTCCTCTCTATAGCTCATAAACAAACCAATTTGAAAGTTAAAAGTGGATGACAACAATCTTGGTTCGAGGCCCTTAGAGAAACTTCCCTAAGGATGGTTCTAAATGATGTTTTTAACCTCGAATGGTAGAGAACTGGCCAATTCATCCAAGAAATAGGCCCTTAAAAGGTTAATAGAGATTCATAATCCCTTTGTCATTTTCCTGCAAGAACTAATGACATATGGGAAAAAGGTGGTTCAAGATCTATCCAAGTTGTTAAAGGGTTGGGAATTTATATTTATTGACATTTTAAGACGGTCAGGGAGGCTAGTTATGGGATGAAAGACACGATTTTTCTCTATTTCTAAGTCTTGGTATTTTTCTTCAGGGTTGGGGACTTCTCTCCTTTCTTTGGAATAAGGGAAAGAATTCACTTGTTTAAATATTTATGGTTCACACTTTGAAAGAATGGAATACTGGGAAAACTTATTCAATAGTTCCTGGTTCCACAAAGGGTTGGTGGAAATTGGAGGAAACCTAAACTTCTCCCTTGATGCATCATAGATCTAGGGGCCAATAGCCCAAGTGGAAAACCTATTTGATTTCTTCATAAGAAATTTGGAAAGGGTACGGTTGTTGCACATAGAGTCTACCAAACTTACCCTGGATTGAACTAATAGGAGAATTGGTGAGGCAATAATAGAAAATATATTGGATCATTTTCTAGTTTTGGAGGATTTTCTTGAACAGTCTCTTAGAATCTGTCAATGGGTCTCCACTGGAGGAAACTTTGACCACAATTCAGTGATATTGAAGGTGGATCCTTCCCAAGGTAAGACACCTATCCCATTCAATTTAACCTTGAGTGGCTTAAGAAAAAGGATTTTATCCAAAAATTAAGGATCCTTGGACACCCTTTGATGATTCTCTCAACAAATCAACACCCATCCAATTCCATCAAAATATCAAAAAGTTCAAGAAAATGAAAATTCTATGGTCCCGGGAGAAAAAGGAAAACTATGATAGAACCTTAAGGGAGGTGGAAGATGTTTTAGCCTCTAGTATTTCCAAGGAGAGTTTTGGGGTTTTGATAGAAACTAAAAAATCTAAGCTAACTCAACTTGAAAACAAGAGAAGAAAAATTCTATTGGATAGAGAGAAAGAATGACATTTAAAAAGCAAGGCAACCTAGCTTTAGGCGAGTAATGAAAACAAAAAATTCTTCCATAGATTTACCAACTATAGAAAAAACATTAACTCCATCTAGAAGGTTGCAAAAGAGGAAGGTTCGTTGGACATGGAATTCCATTCTATTGTTGTTGAAGGATTAAAGTACTTAAAAATTTTATTCAAATATGAATCCCAAGCTACTATTGATGCTATCATTTGATTGTCTAGCTTCTTCCCTAGATTTATTAAACCAAAGGATAATCAAGCTCTCCTGGTGGAGGTGGGGAAATAAAATCTTCTCAGAACTATTCATAGCTCCTGGAAGTAAACAATTAATGGGCCAAATGGCCTCCTTATCGAATTATTTGTCAATTTCTATGATTTTCTTGAAGCAAATATTAGAAGAGTGGTGGAGGCCTCAAGATCCTCAAGGAGAACTCTTCCAGCTTTCAATTCCACCTTTATAGCTCCCATTCCTAAGGTTTCTAGCCCATCTTGCTATGAAAATTTTCAACCTATATCACTATGCAACAACATCTACAAGATAATATGTAATATCATCTCAAGAAGACTGAAAGGAATTCTCTCTCAATAGATCTCCCCTAAATAGTTCAGTTTTTTGGAAGGGAGGAAAATTCATGAGGCTGTAGGGATTGCCCAAGAAGGCCTCCACTCGATAAAGACTAACAATTCAAGTGTGATGTTTGTCAAAGTATACCTCTCCAAATACTTCGATAGAGTAAGTTGTCTCCTTTTACATCTAATCCTCATGCATCTTAGATCCAGTCATCAGTTTGTAATGTGGGTAATGGGTTTTATTAACTCGGTCTCCTTTCCTATAGTTATCAATGGAGTAGCTTCACCCTTTTTCAAACCTAAAAGAAGAATTTGACAAGGATTTCCATTATCCCCACTCTTTTTTCTTCTAGTAGCAGAAGTTATCATCATATCTCTTAGGAAAACCTCAATAAGTGGCTCCTCTAAAGGTATTTTAGTCGGAAATTGTTGTCATGTTTCCCATTTACTCTTTGTTAAAAAGAGTATTATTTTTGTGATGGATCCAAAATAATGGTAGAAAAAATCAAAGAGATAATGGATCTCTTCTGTGAATGCATCGAAACAAAGATCAACGTGACCAAATAAATGATATCTTAACGGGGCCTCTCAGAGGTAGAAAAAATACATATATCCTAGAGATTTTCCTTTCCTATATTTGACTTTGATATTGGTTTCAAATAGTTAGGTTTTCATTTAAAAGATAACATATTTATTTTCCAAAGAAAAAAAACTTCATATACCATTATGAAATATACATGTTACAAGAACATTCAAAACTGGTCTTTGGAAGACCTTGAGCTAGTGATGGTGCATACCCCCAACCCTCTGGCCATGATCCGCACAGGATCGTTCTAAATTCTCCTTGAGATGAAGAAGCTCCCTCGGGTCCCTATTGGAACCTCACAAATTCAATCCACGAGTCCTTCGTGAAAACCCGCCCTGCGTAGCTTAACATCAGGCATGAGCCTTACGTCTAAATGTGACCACAACTAGGCCTTAGCGCAAGCGCCTTCGCAACTTGCGAGTTCGTGAGTCGATGACCTCGAATCCTCTTTCTACAAACCTCTGACACCCAAGATGCTATACGGGTATGGCTCCTTCCTCGCTAGCGCCTCTACAAGTGACCATTGGCTAGGGCCTAACTCTAGCACCCCTCGCAACTTGCAACTTCACGAGTTAGAGTGTTGAGCCATCGTGCCTCTCCTTTGCAATACCCTGAAGCACGATAAGTCAGTGATGGGTTGGCCCCTTCTAAGGTGATGAATGTACACCACCTGTCACCTAATTCCACCTTTCTTTGGGCACTTGTTGTTACGCCACCTGTCAACCACGCCATCCCCACCTAATAGACATGACATGTGTTCGTCCGAGCCCTCGGCGCTCGACACTTCGCGACTTCTACAGTCGAAAAGAAACTCTTTCAACCTCTGAATCCCTGATACGTGATACCACATGGAGGTTTTGATCCAACGGTTTTCCCGTGGCTTGGATCTCCTTCCCTCCTCCTCACAACTTGGGACTTCACGAAAACCAAGAATTTAGTCTGCCCTCCAAACGCACGAACCCCGAATTCTTGAAATGACCCAACAATGTGGGTTGAAACGAGATCAACAACTCATATTGAACCATAATCAATAGTTCACGTTGATTCTTGATATTAGTGTGGTGAGTTTTTCCAACTCCACTGGATCCTATGGTCCTCGCGATTTTGCAAGCTCTCCACGAAGAATTCTAACTGCCCGATTCACTCCTCAATGGCTTCTACCCAATGACTGAGTGTTCTTCCTCCTGAACTTAATTTATATGCGATGGTTTCGATCTTTGTCTCCCTTTGAACACTTCAAAGGTGTTATCCCTCCTGAGCTTTCACTTGCAAACTCAAGCCTCCAAAAAGAGCCCTGCTCGCACTCCTTGCGGCAAACTTTCAAATAACCTTTGGGTGAAATCATGAAGATGGGTTACACTTTTGCTTGTTTTATGAGAAAAAAAACTGTATTTTCACAAGTTATTCAACTTCCGACATACAAAAGTATTTTTTTTATTTAGAATT
>JZKD02S1649515.1:548299-559030 GCA_000966675.3 Picea glauca
TTACTTATTTCTACAACAATGTATATATTATTAAACTTATGTTTTTAAGAAACAAAATATACTGCAACAATCTACAGAGACTCTATTTTATTATGACTATTATTTTAAATTTAACGGATGAATATTATAATTTCTAGAAATTTTTTAAGTTGACCAAGTTGAAAACGTTGCAGAGTTTTAAAAAATGTTTTTCTACACCTTGTATCTATCTTAATTTTTGATGCAGGAGCATCGCAAATATCAAGCGAGCATGGAGCAAGCGCAATGTATTTTTAAGCACATGATAAATTGCTTGAAAACCTTTTTCAAGTTGATGCGCCAAATCTTTAATGAAGCCATTTATTAAGGAACACCTTTGTATAATGTATTGGACCTTGAGCGATTCGCTCTTGTCCTTAGTAGATAGGAGGCATTTAAACTAGTTAATGCAGGTAGATAGACTTAAATTCATAGATTAGACAATTTTAGAAAGAAGGAGGGAAAACAGATATAGACACCCTCATTGTACATTGAAACATAGTTGAGCAGGAAGAGCACAGAAGAGAAGCAGAGAGCTGTAGAAGAACATCCATGGATAGATCTTGAATTAATAGAAGAAGTTGATTCAAATCCATGGTTTTGTGTCTGTTCTCTGTGTGTTGATGTTAAATGAGGTGCCCATGAGTGTTTGTTTTCCTGTTATGCATTTTCTTTATTGCTGTGAATGTGATTTCATGTTTGAGTCTGAAATCGGAGGGGAGAAGAAATGAGTTTCAATTGTTTCTCTATTTGAGCAAGGGTTCCTGCAAGGAGTGCAGTTGAAGTCGTCCGCAAGGAGTGCGTTGACGGAGGCTCAGGTAGTTTAACTCTTGTTCTCATTCAACCAGAAGTGAAATTGGGTTGCTAGAGCTGTGTAAGGAGTGCGCAGGCTAAGGGAAGTCTCAGCTGTGAATCTGAGCAGAATTTTTGAAGGACTACTGCTGCAGGTGTGCGCAGGGTCGAAGGATTCAAACATTTGAGGTGTTTGAAAGGATGCTTCAAGGAGTGCGAACAGGGGGTTCAAATTCTGAAATATTCAGAATTGACAAAGCTTAGGAGGTATAGTACCTTTGAGTGGACCTAAGGAAGGATTTTGTAGGGATTTTGTGCCGTAGAACATTTGAAACCAGGGTTGCGCGTAGGAGGACGAGTGAGCGCAGAGGAACACTAGTTATTTTCAAGAAATCCTCAAGGAGGAAGAAATCGACGGTCAGGATCTTGTGGAGAGGATTGGTGAAATACCGCTAGCCGTTGGATCTGCCAAAGAGGCGAGGAGGTTACGCCCGTGTTCGGGGTCCAAGTTCGAGGGGCCGTGAGCCGTGGGATCAGTGGTCAGTTGATGTCGACCGTCCAGTTTGGTAGAAGTTGCACTAGGGTTAAGTCCTAGTGAGTAGAGGAAAGTCCCGGAGAGGCATTGGGATATTGAAGGCATCGGGATTTCAAAAGTCAAGAGACTCAAGACCTTTCAAGTCTCGAAACACCGGGGAAATCCTAGACGTGGATCTCAGGGCGGACACATGTCAGAGGATCTGATGAAGTCGGATTTCACGAGAGTAGAAGATCGAGAATTTCCATAGGAAAATCCCGGAAGGATCAGAGTCGTCCATTTGTGGGGACGCGTGGCGGACATTGAGGCTTCGGGATACCCGGCATCGGGAAATCGGAGTTCCTAAGGACAAGAAAGTTGGGACATCACAAGTCTCGAAACCCCGGAGAAATCGGGACCATCCATCGGAGAGGACGCGTGGAAGCAATCGGTGCCATCGGGAAAAGTCCCGACAAGGAGGTCGTCCATCGGTGTTTGGGTCATCGGGATATCAGGCATCCTGGTGACAAAGTGTTTACGCATTTTGGAATAGAGAAGCACGAAACCCTGACGAGGAGGAAGGTGCCACCGTGTGGCTAGCTGTTAGCACGTCAGAAAGGAGGGAAGCACCATTTTGGGAGCCGACCGTCAGCCTGGCGGAGAATCGGGGTTCGAGGGATCGTGAATTCTGAGGGTGAGTGCATTTTAGAATTAGAAACCTCGTAGCCCCGACGGGGATAATAACGTGGTCACGGGTTAACAGTCATATGGGCCAAGACCTATAGCCAGGAGGTCTAGCATGAAAAAGGCGCGTCAGGATTCAAGAAATCGTGAGTCCTGAGGGCATGTGCATTTCAACATTAGAATGCTCAAAATTCTGATGGGAGTTATAACAGAGGTCATATAGAAGCCAGTCGTGTGGACTATAGGCTTAGCCAGGTGGGGCTAAGGCAACAAAGGAGTGCATCGGGGATCGGGGATCGGTGAAACAAGTTGTTTGAACATCACGGGTGTCAAAATCCCGATAGAAGGAACCCCGATAACAAGAAAAAGGCCAGCGTTGATTTAGAAGAAAGGGAGACCCAGTGTTTAGTTGTTGTGGGTGGAAAATTTCCCGATAGGGAAATAGAAGAACCTTTCAGTTCTTCAGGCCGAGGAAGGAGGAGAAATCCTATGAGAGGACGTGCCTAGCAGGCGCGCCTCCGTCAAGTGGTATCAGAGCTAGAAAATTTCTTTTCTTTCTGTAGCAGAGAAGAAGGAAATTCACCATGCTGCCAAGGAGATGGGATAGACAGTCACCCAATCTAGAGGAAAGAGAAAACCCGAGGAGAAGGGGTAGGCAAGCATAGAATCCAGAAATGGAAAGAGAGATACGTGATCTACGGGCTAGACTCGAAGATATGGAGACAACACAAAGACGCACATTCGGTGCTAGGAATCTAAGTGATTCTGAAAGTGAGGTTGAAGTTGAACAAGAAGAAGAAGTTGTAGCCGAGGATGCAGCCAATGAACGTCTAATCAAAGCTATTGCAAGGATGTGTGCAAAAACAAAGATGGACATTCCAGTTTATGAGGGGAATCTGGATGCGGAAGAGCTTTTAGATTGGATCAGAGCTCTGGATACATACTTCGATTAGGAAGATGTCGAAGAGGATAAGAAAGTTAGGCATGCTGTCACGAGGTTGAAGGGACACGCAACATTATGGTGGGACTAGCTACAAGAAGATAGACGCTGCAAGGGCAAGCAGAAAATTAAAAGCTGGGATCGAATGATTGCAAAGATGAAGGAAAAGTTCATCCCCAGAGATTATCAAATCACTCTGTTCAGGAGGATGCAGAACCTGAGACAGAAGCTAATGACAGTAAAAGAATACACGGAGGAATTCTATCGTCTGAATATCAGGGAAGGTCATCGGGAGAGTGATGATGAGAAAGTTGCCAGGTATATGAATGGCCTGAGATACGATATTCAGGACGAGATGAGTATGGTGACCATCCGAACGGTGGAGGATGCCTATCAAATGGCTTTGAAATATGAAGAGAAGTTGAGCCGTAAGAAAGGTCAGCAAAGCCGAGGTAGGAGTCAGCCCAAAGGCAAATCGGTTGCCCAAGATAAATACCAGAAGCCCAAGGACGACTGGAAAAAGCCTCAGACTAGAACCAAGAGAGGTGGAAGTTCACAGCGAGGGAAACATTTTGAGCAGAGAGGGAAGCATACTGAGCAGAGAGGAGGGTATGCCGATAACAATATGTTTCCTCGTACCAGAGGTAGAGGAAGAGGAAGAGGTGGAGTAATCACATGCTTCACGTGTGGGAAAAATGGGCACAGGTCATTCGAGTGTCCAGAGAAAAAGAAGGACAGTGGAGAGACTCACATCACTGAGGCACAGGGGCGAGATGTTGAAGCGGAAGATGCAAAAGGCGAAAGGTCGTTGATGATGCGTAAAGTTCTCTTAACACCTGAGAAGGAGGTGGAAGACTCAGCTCAAAGAACCAGACTTTTCAGAACTGCTTGCAAAACCAAGGACAGAGTATGCAAGGTTATCGTGGACAGCGGTAGCACATATACTCTCATTTCAACCGAGATGGTAGAGAAGCTAGAGATGGAGACAACTAATCACCCGAATCCATACAAAGTTTCATGGCTACAGAATGGACATCAGGTAAATGTCACTAAACAGTGTTTAGTTGAATTCAAAATAGGAGGGTATAATGATAAAATACTCTGTGATGTTATTCCTATGGATGTCTATCATTTATTGTTGGGTAGACCATGGCAATATGACAGGAACGTAATTCATGATGGGAAGATGAATATGTATACTCTAGAGAAGAATGGGAGGACACACATGTTTCTTCCAATAAAAGATAAGGAGGTGAAGCCAGAAGTAAGCAACACAGTACTTCTCATGAGTGGGAAGGAACTTCTTACCGAGGTGAAGAAGAAAGAATATCCACAATTCTTTGTGGTCAGGAAACCAAGGATCGTTTTGACTAGCACGAGAGTAGATGATTTGCCAGGAGAAATTCAGGAACTACTGGAAGAGTTCGTTGACATCATGGTGGACGAATTACCTCGTTCGTTGCCACCAATAAGGAGAGTGAGTCATCATATAGACCTCATACCAGGAGCTAGTTTGCCGAATAAAGCCGCATAGAGGTTGACGCCGCAAGAAAATGAAGAGGTCAAGAAGCAGGTCCAGGAGCTGCTAGACAAAGGATTGGTCAGGGAAAGCTTGGGTCCGTGTGCTGTTCCAACGGTACTCAGTCTGAAGAAAGATGGAGGCTAGAGGATGTGCATTGATTCAAGAGCCATTAACAAGATAACCATCAGATACAGATTTCCATTGCCAAGAATGGATGATTTGATGGATTGCTTAAGTGGAGCAAAATACTTTTCAAAGATTGATCTGAAGAGTGAATATCACTAGATTCGCATGAGAGAAGGTGATGAATGGAAAATAGCATTCAAAACCAATGAAGGACTGTATGAATGGATTTTCATGCCGTTTGTCTTGACAAATGCGTCGAGTACCTTTATGAGGTTGATGAATGAAGTCCTGGAGGATTCCATCGGAAAATTTGTTATCGTATATCTGGATGATATATTGATTTTCAGTAAAACAGAGGCTGAACACCTGAAGCATTTGGCCATTGTGATGAAGAGATTACAGCAAGAGAAGTTGTTGATAAACATAAATAAGTCCTCATTCATGAAGACAGAGCTCATTTATTTGGGATTTTTTATTTCGGCGAATGAGTTGAAGATGGATCAAGATAAGGTGGAGGTAATTAAAAATTGGCCATCATCGAGAAATATTTTTGAGGTGAGGAGTTTTCATGGACTTGCTAGTTTTTACAGGAAGTTCATCTGAAATTTCAATGGAATTAGTGCAGCGATGATGGATACAGTCAAGAAAAGACATAAATCTTTTCACTAGATTGAAGAGGCCGAGAAGAGTTTCAATTTGTTGAAGCGGAAGATTATGGAACAACCGGTTCTGGTGTTGCCGGATTTCCAAAAGACGTTTCAAGTAAAATGTGACACAAGTGGGTTTTCCATAGGAGCGGTCTTGAGTCAGGAGGACATACCGATTGCATATTTCAGTGAGAAGTTGAATGAGGCAAAAGAAAAGTACTCCACGTATGATAAGGAATTTTATGCCATCATCCAGGCATTGAATAAATGGAGGCACAATTTGATTCCGAAGGAATTTGTTTTATATAGTGATAACCATGCATTGCAATTTGTGACTCAACAGGAAAATTTGAATCAGAGGCATGTTAAATGGGTTGAATACAGGCAAAATTTCACTTTTGTGATAAAACATATTTCTGGTACTACTAACAAAGTTGTTGATGCTTTGAGCAGGAAGTGTTTGTTGTTGCAGGAGTTCAAAGTCAAGACGTTAGGTGTTGATGATCTCAGAATAATGTACGCAGATGATCCAGACTTTAAGGAAGCATACAGAGTAGCTGAGAACCCATTTCTTAGAGACAAAAGCCGGTGCATAGAGTACGTGATCCAGGAAGGATTGTTGTTCAAGGGCAATCAATTGTGTATTCCAAATTGCTCCATGAGGGAGAATCTGCTGAAAGAGAAACACAGTGGAGGATTGGTCGGACACTTCGGTCATGATAAAAAATTTGTGAAGCTAAGTGAGTCATACTTTTGGCCAGGGATGCATTCAGAGTTCAAGAGGTCGGTAGATAGATGCAAAATTTTCCAGCATTCGAAGGGAAGGAAGAAGAATGCGGGATTCTATCAACCATTACCCATACCAGAGAGGCCGTGGGATGAAATCAACATGGATTTCATATTGGGATTGCCAAGGATGCAAAGAGGATTTGATTCAGTCTTTGTGGTAGTGGATAGGTTTTCCAAGATGGCACATTTTATCCCATGCCAGAAAACCAGTGACGCGACGCACATCGCGAACCTATTCTTCAAAGAAGTCGTTCGAATTCACGGCTTACCCAGAAGTATAGTTTCGGACAGAGATACCAAGTTCATAGGGCACTTTTGGAGGACATTATGGAAGAAGCTGGGGACTAACTTGTTTGTTTAGTTATGCCTATCATCCTCAAATGGATGGGCAGAGAGAAGCAGTGAACAAAAGTCTGGGAAACTTGCTGAGGAGCCTGGTGGTGGAGCACCACAACCAGTGGGACAACATATTACCACAGGTGGAGTTTTCTTATAATGACTCAGTGAACAGGAGCACAGGCCAGAGTCCATTCCATATTGTATATGGCACGCAGCCGAGAGGAGTTTTTGAATTGAGAGATTCGGAACAAAATGCTACTAGGAGCGCTAGTGCGGAAGAATTCACAGAGGCAATGAAGGAACTTCACAGCCAGGTGAAGATCCAGTTACAGAATTCAAGTCAGGAGTATAAGCGGCGAGCAAATCAACATCGAAGACAACTTCAATTTGAGGTTGGTGACATGATTCTAGCACACTTAAGGAAAGAAAGGTTCCCAAGGGGAACATACAATAAATTGAAAATGAAGAAAATCGGGCCATGTAAGGTCCTGAAGAAATTGGGGGAAAATGCTTATGAGTTCGAGTTACCGGATGGGATCGAAATATCTCCGATATTCAATGTTGCAGATTTATACCCATACAAACTTGAGGAGACCGGAACAAGTGATGAATAGCCAGAGGTTCATTGGCCGAAGCAGATGCCAGTTGCAGAGAAGCCACAGATGGAACAGATACTGGATAAACGAGTGGGTAAGAAGACCAGGAGGAAAGAATACTATGAGTATCTGGTCAAATGGAAGGGCCATCCAGTTCAAGATGCCAACTGGGAAAATGAAGAAGAGATACAGAAGCATGGATATACCATGCAGGAGCTCATGGACAGGAGCCCACGAATTTTTTCAAGCGAGGGAGTATGATGTAGGAGCATCGCAAATATCAAGCGAGCGTGGAGCAAGCGCAATGTATTTTTAAGCACATGATAAATTGCTTGAAAACCTTTTTCAAGTTGATGCGCCAAATCTTTAATGAAGCCATTTATGAAGGAATGCCTTTGTATAATGTATTGGACCTTGAGCGATTCTCTCTTGTCCTTAGTAGATAGGAGGAATTTAAACTAGTTAATGCAGGTAGATAGACTTAAATTCATAGATTAGACAGTTTTAGAAAGAAGGAGGGAAAACAGATATAGACACCCTCATTGTACATTGTAACATAGTTGAGTAGGAAGAGAACAGAAGAGAAGCAGAGAGCTGTAGAAGAACATCCATGTATAGATCTTGAATTAATAGAAGAAGTTGATTCAAATCCATGGTTTTGTGTCTGTTCTCTGTGTGTTGATGTTAAATGAGGTGCTCATGAGTGTTTGTTTTCCTGTTATGCATTTGCTTTATTGCTGTGAATGTGATTTCATGTTTGAGTCTGAAATCGGAGGGGAGAAGAAATGAGTTTCAATTGTTTCTCTATCTAAGAAAGGGTTCTTGCAAGGAGTGGAGTTGAAGTTGTCCGCAAGGAGTGCGTTGACGGAGGCTCAGGTAGTTTAACTCTTGTTCTCGTTCAACCAGAAGTGAAATTGGGTTGCTAGAGCCGTGTAAGGAGTGCGCAGGCTAAGGGAAGTCTCAGCTGTGAATCTGAGCAGAAGTTTTGAAGGACTACTGCTGCAGGTGTGCGCAGGGTCGAAGGATTCAAACATTTGAGGTGTTTGAAAGGCTGCCGCAAGGAGTGCGAGCAGGGGGTTCAAATTCTGAAATATTCAGAATTGACAAAGATTAGGAGGTATAGTACCTTTGAGTGAACCTAAGGAAGGATTTTGTAGGGAGTTCGTGCCATAGAACATTTGAAACCAGGGTTTCACGCAGGAGGACGAGTGAGCACAAAGGAACACTAGTTATTTTCAAGAAATCCTCAAGGAGGAAGAAATCGACGGTTAGGATCTTTTGGAGAGGATTGGTGAAATCCCGCCAGCCGTTGGATCTGCCAAAGAGGCTAGGAGGTTACAGGCGCGTTCGAGGTCCAAGTTCGAGGGGCCGTGAGCCATGGGATCAACGGTCAGTTAACGTCGACCGTCCGGTTCGGTAGAAGTTGCACTGGGGTTAAGTCCTAGTGAGTAGAGGAAAGTCCCGGAGAGGCATCGGGATATTGAAGGCATCAGGGTTTCAGAAGTCAAGCGACTCAAGACCTTTCAAGTCTCGAAGCACCAAGGAAATCTTGGCCGTGGATCTCATGGCGGACACGCGTCAGAGGATCTGACAAAGTCGGAGTTCATGAGAGCAGAAGATCGGGAATTTCCATAGTAAAATATCGGAAAGATCAGAGTCATTCATTTGTGGGGACATGTGGCGGACATCGATGCATCAGGATACCCGTCATCGGGAAATCGGAGTTCCTGAGGACAAGAAAGTTGGGACATCACAAGTCTCAAAACCTCGGAGAAATCGAGACCATCCATCGGAGAGGATGCGTGGAAGCAATCAGCGACATAGGGAAAAGTCCCAACAAGGAGGTCGTCCATCGGTGTTTGGGTCATCGGGGATCCTGGTGACAAAGTGTTTACGCATTTTGGAATCGCGAACTGTGAAACCTTGATGAGGAGGAAGGTGCCACCGTGCGGCCAGCTGTCAGCACGTCGGAAAGGAGGGAAGCACCATTTTGGGAGCCAGCTGTCAGCCTGGCGGAGAATCGGGGTTCGAGGGATCGTGAATTCTGAGGGTGAGTGCATTTTAGCATTAGAAACCCCGTAGCCCCGATAGGGATAAGACTGTGGTCATGGGTTAACATTCATATGGGCCAAGACCTATAGCTAGGAGGGCTACCATGAAAAAGGCGCATCAGGATTCGAGAAATCGCGAGTCCTGAGGGCATGTGTATTTCAACATTGGAATGCTTGAAATTCTAATAGGAGTTATGACAGAGGTCATATAGAAGCCAGTCGTGTGGACTATAGTCTTAGCCAAGTGGGGCTAAGGCAACAAAGGAGTGCATCGGGGATCGGGGATTGGTGAAACAAGTTGTTTGAACATCACGGGTGTCAAAATCTCGATAGAAGGAACTCCGATAACAAGAAAAAGGCCAACTTTGATTTAGAAGAAAGGGAGACCCAGTGTTTAGTTGTTGTGGGTGGAAAATTTCCCGATAGGGAAATAGAAGAACCTTTCAGTTCTTCGGGCCGAGGAAGGAGGAGAAATCCTGTGAGCGGATGTGCCTAGCGGGCGTGCCTGCGTCAATTTTTACTTAAAACTAAAATTTAAATATACCCTTTTGAAAAGAATAGTTAAAGGATTATGAATATATTTTTTTCAAATTTTTTCACTGTATATTTTTTGAGATACCGATATTTCATTTCACCGAATCATAATGTCTGCTGAAAATATTATGTAGTGATTTTTAAAAAAAATTAAATAAAATTAGATAAAAATAAAGAAAATGAAAACAAATTATACGAATTGAAAGTAGATTCAATTTTGGAAATGTTGGTGTCGTTTTCGAAACCAAATTCTCAATGTTTGCAGGAGTCTGCAACCTCTGAAGTTTAGTTATTCTTGGGGCATTTCTCTGGTTTTGGTTTTCAGTTGCAATTTCCCTTTTTCGGCCGAAATAATAATGTTTCGGCCGAAAGTATAAAATCTAACGGAATCCGTCAAAACTGAACGGTTTCCAAGTCTTTCGGCCAAAAAACTAATTCTTTCGGCCAAAAGAATGAGAACGAATTCCGTCCGTCGGAAAATATGAAACGACATGTTGTATGGTTTTTTTTCGCGCCAAATTGTATAGATAGGATTTCGACCGAACAAATTTAACACAATCCATCAAATGAACAAAAAGATATAAGATCGAGGATAAGGATTTCAAAGCATTTCTATTACTGATTGTAGTTGTATTCTTTTCTTTTTTTATTTATTCCCTCTGTTCCATAGTCTTAATCGGAGGATTGATATCGATACATGGTAGTTTTTTAAAAGACTTAAACAAAGTTTCGAATCATCTTTTTGGTTTTTGTTGAATAAGGTAAATGATGTTTGTTCAAGTTTTTATTGGAATAACAATTTATATGTTGAAAGATAAATGTTGAACATTTTTTCAAGGTGAAGTCTTTGTTGAACATATCTTTTACAGAAAACTATAAAAATCATTGGAAACAAAAGTTTGCGCAAGAGAAAATATGATCACACTCGAGATGATACTCACCAAATCGAGCAAAGGAAAGAGCTTTATCGGAGAAAGAAACAAGAACGTGCAAATATTGAAGAAATAAACGATGATAATGTCAATAGAGATTTTCAATAAGAAGAATTTCAACCAGGTATGCAAGAAGATATGATGATCAAGCACACGACACACATTGGGACTGTATTCAGAAAGTACAAAATTCAAAGTATAGAATTCAAATTAAAAATATTGTAAATAATATAATTGATTGTAATTA
>JZKD02S1649515.1:599658-642662 GCA_000966675.3 Picea glauca
ATTGTATTCTGAGAGAGGAGACTGTGAGAGAAAGAAGAGGAAGTTACAACGGGTTTTGCTGTAGGTTGTATCCCTTCATTTGCTGGATAATAATAAAGGAAGGACTTGGCAATTTATCTGGTGGATGTAGCCCACACTGGGTGAACCACATAAATCTGTGTCTCTCTTGTATTGTGTGTCTTCTGTTTTGTTTCTGCATTTGTTTTATTTTATTGTTGCGCGGTCCTGTTTTTATAACATCATGACCGACTAAGTTTTGACTAAGATAGTAGATGACGTGCTCATGGAGCTCATCATCCTCCTGAAACATAACCATACCAATCATCTCTTCATATGTCGTAATATAAAGCAAGTAGTCCCTATTTTATTCAGGAGACTTCAGCAGAGGCACCGATACCAAGGACTTCTTTAAAGCATCAAAGGACTCTTGGGCTCACTCATCCCAGATAAAATGGGTTTCCTTCTTCAAAAGACGCATGAAACCCTTAGTGATATTGGCATAATTCACTATAAATCGACAAAGGAAGTTAGTTTTCACCTACAAACCTTGAAGTTGTCTAATCATGCACGGGGGAGGAAATCAAAGTATTTCCTCAACCTTTAGTGGATCTACCATGATCCTGGTCTCATAAAATAGAAATCCCAAAAGATGACCAAACCTAACGCAGAAGATGCACTTGTGAGGGTTTAACTTGATTCTATAGTAACAACATATTTTGAAAACAAGTCGATGGTGGGTAGCATGATCTGCTCTCTTGCAAGAGTGAGTAGCAAGATCATCAAGGTAAGCTTTGAATATGTGCTTAAGATCATGAAAAGAGAAGGTCATGGCACATTAAAAGGTTTCTCCGGTATTTTTAAGGACGAAAGGAATTTTCCAGTATGCAAAAGTACCCCAAGGACAAATAAATTTCATCTTGTGTTGATCCTTAGGTTTAATTTGAATTTGGTTATATCCTGAAAATTCATCCATAAAAGAGAATACATCACTTCCCGCACACTCGTTGAAAATCTGATTGATGAAAGGTGTCGGGAAGTTGTCTTTAGGACAAGACTTGTTCAGGTCACGAAATTCCATACATACATAGATAGTTCCTTTCTTATTATTCACTGGAATGGAATTGGATACCCATTCAATCGAGGGAACTAGGTAGATGAAGCCAACATTAAGTAGCTTCTCCACTTCTTCCTTAATAGCAGGGGCCTTCTGGGGATTCACATCTCTAAGACGTTGCCAAACAAATTTAGCATTCGAATAACTTCTAATATCATGTTCGACAATACGAGGGTCAATTCCTGGCATCTCTTCATATGACCAAGCAAATACATCTCAAAATTCCTTGAAGAGTTCAATGTAGATCAAGATTTATTCTGACGAACAATGTGCACCGATATTTACATTTTCAACCTTGCTAGGGGTACGAGAGATATTGATCGTGATAGTAGGAGAAATACTCGCCATATTTCCTTAGGCATAAATGTCGTGCGTATCAAGTGGAACTACAACGTGACCGACTATCTCACTCAAAGTAGATCGAAAGTAATCATGTTCGATTCTTTCAAGATCTAGGAGAAAATAATAGCAATGATTTATATCATCCCAAGGTTTGTTAGAACCATTCATGTCTTCGATGATAGTTTCATCTGAAGGAAAATTATCATCGAGGTAGTCACATGAACAAGACAATGAAGTGGCCCACACAGGCTAAAGAACGAGATCCTCCTCGTCTATCAGTGAGGTTATAGGACCGGAATTGGCAGAAGAGTCAAGAACAAATTGATACACAATATCTGCTGCCAATAGTGGCATGGCCATTCTAGCATGCAACTGACTTTCACAAAATGAAGTCAGGGAAGGTAGGTTCCACAAATCACTAAAATAGGAAGTGTAGAAAGGAATGGAGCTCCCTATCGAGATGGGCCTACTAGACATGGCATAAACATGATGACTCAATGTCATGAAGTTGAAAGTACCCATGAGGGAATAATACATTCTAACACCGATATTCTTAGTTTCTTACTGAGAATTGTCAATCACAAGGATCAACAGTCCAATATATGCATTAGGAATAGAGTACACAAAGGATAACTGGTCGATCGTCATGATATTCTCTTCATGAGAAAAACAAAGAGTATGAAAGACAAACGATATGATGATGACCATATCATAGGTCCAATTGTGTCCTAGTAACAAGTTATAATAAAGAGGCACATCAACTACCTCAACCTCCACCTCTACCTTCTTCCCACCTAGACCATAAGGGAAGAAAGAATACCATGAGGGAAAAAGGAATGACCGTCAAAAGCAGTCAACATGTTCGATGGCTTAGAAAGAGTTGGAGAACCGAGAGCTTTCCAATAGATCAGGGACATCACACATGTAGAAACACTTTCATAAAAAACCACACGTTTGATGGTATACTTTGAGTACTCCATGTGAATTTGGAAACCAACATGGCAAGGCAAGTGAGGCTTCACATATGGGATGTCAAACTTGATAAATTTTGAGCCACTGGGTTCTAGAGCTCCTAAAGTGGATAATAAGGCATTCCTTTGTGAAGGACACATCTAGAGTACCTCCAAAGCCAACATTTCACAAGGGGTTTGACCCAAATCCTCCACAATAGAGTAGTTATGGGTGACTCTAGCATTTGGATTGTGGGTAGAGCGCTTGTGTACTCCTTTCAGAATACGAGGTGGTGGCTTTGGTTTTTCAATACATAAATTCATCTCCGGAGGAGGAGGAGGAGGAGATTCTAGACCATGAATATCTTGTGAAGAGTTATAATCTTGAGATCGAGTGGCTTCATTAACTTTCACATCGAATGTATTGACACATAAATGGTGGTCGTCTTGCAATGATGGATTTTGAATCCCACCATCATCATTTCTGGCGTTTGAGGAACTCGAGGCCATGTGTTGGATATGTGGAAATGGATTCATCGGCATGACAAGCGGTAGAGATAATATCCTCACAGCTTCCGCAAGTTTGGGTTTATTACCATTTTTCCCACCCTTATTATTATTCATCTTCTCATTATTACCATTGCCCTTGGGTTTATTACCATTTTTCCCACCCTTACGATTATTATGTCCTTTCTTCTTATTCCTACCTGGTTGCTGGTTACCATTTGGGTTGGTCGACGATTTCACAGAATGTACATCTGCTGACTGAGTGGGTTGGAAGACACAGACAAAGTTGGCCCTCTTGCATACTGGTTTACAGACAACTCTTTCAAATGGCTTATCACCGAGTCTACGGACTTTACATTGGTGGTACCTACAATGCCATCGGCATGAGGTACGAGATTTTTTCTAGTGTCGTAAGTTGACTGTGGTGTGTCTGGAAGAATTTGGTATAACATCCCAGACTGAGCATATATGAGATATAACTGTTGGGCTTTAAATATCACTTCCTCCTCAGTGGTAACCCTGATTGTTGCAACATCCTTTGAGATAGGAGGGTGCAAAGACTTAAGAAACCATTCTAAAAGAAATTTCGGGGGTATAGGAGTCTTAATAAACCTCTTCTGTCTATGCCACTCCTGGATACGATCCTAGATATGAGTGGTTGTGTCCTATCATAGAGTCGACAAAAGTTCTAGGCCAACATTGTAATTAATCAGCAATTGGAAGTGGTTAAGGAAGACCAGTACCATCTGACTAAAAGTCCCATATGCCCCCCTAGGTAGCTCAATATACCATTTTGTAGCGACCCCAATGAGGGTGCGTTGAAATAATCTTAATCGAATAGAATCACCATTAAGGGAATTTGAGGAGCACCAAAGGTGAAAGGTAGTAACATGATCACCAGGATCCTCTCCATTCTTACCTTCAAAATTAGGGATGTCTGAACAAAGCTTGGTGGGGACTGGGGGCCATGTAGGGTCACGACTCATAGGTTCGTTCATCAACTTAGACAAGTTTGGCAGATTAAGCGTGGAAACAAAAGGGAGACGAGGTTGTGACATCTAGCCCCAAGCTCCTGGGAAAGATTGTGCTTGAGGAACTGCAGCCCATCCAGGGTTATGGTAAGAACCATGGCCCTGTTTGGAATTATAAGGCCCTCCTTCACGCTGATTCATAGAAGGTTGGTTGGGCATCATTCCAACAGGAATGTTCTATTGGGGGTTATAAAAATTTCCCCCAGCCAGATTGGATCCGGGTTGGGGGTTTCTCAAAGTGTGAAACTGACCTCCTCTAGGTGGGAATCCGGAGGATAGATGTGGATTCATCATGCCAAATCTATTGGTCAAAATCGACACCAAGGAGGTAGGGGTGTAGGACGGAACTTGAGCAGAAGCTTGTCCGCCAGGTTGGTTGTTCCACCCAGGAGTAGGAGGATTAGACCCAGGGTTAAAAGAAAGAATGTCTCCCATATTAGCAGTTATTTGAGGGATTTGAGACATACCAAATGAAAATGGAGTATAATGAGGTGTAGTTCCCCCAAGCCCAATGCTATCATTAGTCCCAGCAACTAGGATGGCGCTCAAAAACTGCAAAGTAAATTTCAGCATACCATAGGAAAAAGGACTAGAGGCCATAAGGATGGACTGAACATTATAGCCTGGTGAGTGACCAAGAGACCCAAAAGGGTTCGAGGCAAGAGATTGAGCGTTCACTATAGGTCGATCCATAGTAATGATAGGTGCCTTCGACACTACAACCATTGTGGTTGTAGGAGTCAAAGGGGTGCCATTAAATATAATGGGTGTGGGAGTCGAAGGGATCCCAGTGTTCTGAAGACTAGGTTTAGTACTCATCCTTGTAGAATCACAAGTCTGAATAGTGGACGTGTGTGTACCATGCCTAATAATTCTACACCTTTTAGAAGGCAAAGACTTGAAATCTGGTGGTAACTGTAACAGGCGACGAGACCAGCGGAGACACTGGTTTGATTCCATGATGACTTAAGACTCTAAAGATGAAAAATCTGTTGGAGTTACTTCACACACACCTAGGATTTATTTTTCCTAAGGTTATTACTTGTTTATTAGTCATCATTAGTCATTATCCAGTCTCCTATATTTTAGGGGCGAATATTCCACCTAGAGAATATTCCCTTTTAGTTGACACTTCAGTTTGACTAGTTGAGTTGAGTTTAGATGTTGCATTGGTTTTGTCACCATGCAACATTGGGATCATCACCAGATATTACTCTCTGTTCAGTCAGTTAACTAAAGACTAATTGACTATTTAACTCAGTTAGATGGCAGTTCACTCTTGTAACTTCCTGAGAGACTAGACTAGGTGGAAGTTTACTCCTGTAACTGTTGGTGTGTGTCCAGATCACTCTAGAACACCACTATGGATCATTATTTACCTATGTAGCCTATATCTATTGTAAATTATTCACTCTTTGAGTGTGGAATACGGTTAATGAGAATTCTTCCATTATTTTTCTCTTGCTTCTTCTTTCTCAATTTCTCTCTACAAATGTGTGTGTTATTTTCTAGCTAGATCTATTCTGTGAAGGTTCAAAACATTTACATGGTATCAGAGCTGACAGACTACTAAGAAAAAGCTACACCAAATCATTTTTTTCAAGTACAAAAGATTGAAGACAACAAAAAGATGGATTATTCGCCGGAAATACTTCTCATGCCTCATAACTATTTGGAATGGAAGAAAAAAATTATGCTTCATCTTAGATTTAGAGGCTTGTACCAAATTACTATGGCAATGGAAGTAGAGCCTGATTTTGTCGATGAGAAAAATGACTTTCTCAATAGACAATATATGGCCATAGGAAGTATCAGCATGTCTGTTTCTCCCGAAATTTTCCATCAAGTATATGAAGAATCACAAGGATCAACTCCAAATGAATTATGGACCATATTGGGGGTTCTATTTGGGAATAAATAATATTGTGAAGATTTCATGCAGGAGGTCGAATAGATAGACCCAGAAGAGAAGCCATCAGAAGATCAAGCCTCTTATTATGAAGAGTCTTCTACAAAAGTATTTACATAAATTTGTATTCCAATAATTGAAGATTATGTCTACTCCATTTCATATTTATTTTATGAAATTCATGTGGAATATATATGGCATGCATCTCAGGAGTCACATGCAAACACTTTTGCAAGCACCATGCATGCATCTCAGGAGACAAAAAGAGAGCCGCGCAAATCAGACTCCATTCTGATATTTTCTTAGCACAATTTGCAGAAACAAATTGGATATTTGAATTCCTCTTGGGAAAATATCCAATTTCAAAAAAAAAACGCCCGAAACGGAGTCCGAGAACTGAAGTTATGATTGTTTCAAAATCAACAAAATTTCAGCATTTTTCTGGAAACAGTCGCACGGTTTTCAAAATTTCATCCAAAATTTATTTGGATATTTTTCAATACAAGAAGATAAAGTGGATATGTGTGGAACTATCAATGATGCATATACTTCATCGGATCTGTGCAGACATCTACATCTTCAACAAAATATTTAAAGAGCACAAACCTGCATAGTTGCGAGGTCTTCTTGGAGTGAAGGACATGGTTGCTTAGCAACTGCCTTTTGTTCCTTATCATTTTTTTATTTTATGCATTTTAATTTGAGGGGGGGTTTTGTTCCCATGAGGTTTTCCCTCTTCCCTCGTTTATTTCAGTGTATCTTTTGTATTTGGGTACCTAACATGGCCTCGTAGCCATGACCCATTCTTTATTTTCACCATAGTGATGTTTAGGGGGGGTGTTGGAGTTACTTCACACACACCTAGGATCTATTTTTCCTAAGGTTATTCCTTGTTTATTAGTCATGATTAGTCATTATCCAGTCTCCTATATTTTAGGGGAGAATATTCCACCTGGAGAATATTCTCTTTCAGTTGACACTTTAGTTTGACTAATTGAGTTGAGTTTAGATGTTTCATTGGTTTTGTCACCATGCAACATTGGGATCATCACCAGCTATTAATCTCTGTTCAGTCAGTTAACTGAAGACTAATTGACTAGTCAACTCAGTTAGGTGGCAGTTCACTCTCGTAACTACCTAAGAGACTAGACTAGGTGGCAGTTTACTCCTGTAACTGCTAGTGTGTGCCCAGATCACTCTAAAACACCACTATGGCTCATTATTTACTTATGTATCATATATCTATTGTGAATTATTCACTCTTTGAGTGTGGAATATGGTTAATGATAATTCTTCCACTCTTTCTCTCTTGCTTCTTCTTTCTCTATTTCTCTCTGCAAATGTGTGTGGTATTTCTAGCTAGATCTATTATGTGCAGGTTAAAAAATCAATCCTAAGGCCAATCTAGTAATAAAAGAGCACACCAAAATTCAAACGGCCAATATGCACACAAATGGGGTAAAGTGGTTGAGAGTGGCCTCCCTCCCTAAAGAAGGTATGTCTCACCCAAGAGGGGCCTAAGACTCCCTACTAAAAATCAGAGGTGACAAAATAAGTTATAAGGGCCCTCGTGGTCTTAAAAACCAGTTAGTCAGATCCCCCGAAGAGGTAATCCCCCATAAAGGTTGTGTGTTGTTTGACCCTTCTCTAACCCAACGTACCTACAAAATAACCCCTGCAAGTAGCCTATGTGGCACTTAAGTCAAGAAACTAATAAACCAATGTATAAATGATGCACAAGCAAGCAATCATAAGTTATTTCCACCATATGGGAAGGGTAGAAAAGACCGAAACCTTGAAAGTATCGCCTCTCACGGAGGTAAAGGCACTTGCAAGATCCCCAGAAATATATTTGATGCTAATAAGGTATCGGGGGGATATCCATTCAACCAACCTCGCATGACCTCGTGATTAACGCTAGTGTGAGAAAATCCTCCTAATGTTATAAATTATAAAATGGATTTCTCCACTCCCTTTCTCAGACACATATGTTGATTTACTTTCCTTGGAGAATTTTACTCACAAAATCCTATTCCAAGGCACTAAATCCTAAGCTAGTTTGTGCACCCTAGAAAACAAAATCATAATAATCAATTTAAAATTAAAGCATTAATTTTAGTGGCCTTGATTACTCAAAAAGATATGGTAGTGAAATTCATGATGTTATGACTCTGGAAGAAAAGTAAATATGAAAGTAATGCAAAGTCCTAACTTTAACTTTCAATGAATGATATGCTTCTAAAAACCAATGCAATTTTCAATTTCAACTCTGCAATTCTAAAGTAAAAAATGCAATCTTTCATTACATGCACTAAGCTAATGACAAGGACTCAAATGAAAAAAATGCCAAGCAATGTAAAATGCCTTTTTTTTTTTTTTTTCAATATAATAAAAATGAAAATGCATGGACTGAAAAGTAACCTGATATATAACCATACTATGTATAGAAAGAGATACTTCAAGCAATATACCAAGCAACAAAACACCCAACCCAATTTACAAGGACAATCAAAATGAAAATATGATGCGAAAGACTCCGCCCAAAAATTCAACCAAAGATGGGTTTCCTGTCATCCCACAAGCATTTGACATGCACTATAGAGACCCAAGAAGGCTCAGTAAACATCAAATCCCACCCAACAACCACCAGACCAAGAAAAAACGCAAGAAAATCTTATGTATGCAACTTTTTAGGCTAACATAGCGTATATAGGGACAACCTGCATATGTACGTGACTCTCAAGGAAATAAGAACGTATATGTTTCAAAACAAGGCCAAGCAAGGGAGAAATGATGAAAACTCAGACCTAGAGTGAACAGAGGCTGTCAACCAATGATATGGCAATAAACACAATACGAACGAGAGAAATCTAAAGAGAAAAGTACTCCAAACCCTAAGAAATAAGATTCAATCCCCAGTATGGTCACCAATTTTTTTACGAGGAAAATATCTCCATCGCTAGGGTAAACCACATAGACAAAAATGATTGCAGAAACCAACTCTCTTCTCAAGTATTCTATGAAAACAAATATGCTAGCGAGACAATACAAAAGTCCTACCTTGTCCATACATTCGATGAATTCCACCATTGAGCACTTGACCCAAAGCAATATGCTTGCAACTAGTCCTCAACAACCAAGCAAAGAAAGCATATGGTGATATTATATAATGTTAGCACATTCAATAACATAATCCATTAATAAACATGACAAATATTCCCATGGAATAATAATTCAATATATTTTCAAGATATCAATTGGAGAGGAAAAGAGTATTTCTATTAATATATGATCAGCAGAAGTGAAAATGTTACAGACTTTCGTGTCGACACGGTTCAGAACCGAGAAACTAAGTTCCTTCTAGTTGGGCCTCCACCAAAGACAATCTCATAAGAGAGAAACAATGAGGTTATCAATCGGTAATAGAAGAGATTGGGGTTTGAACATCGTGTTTAGACTTAAAGGAAAAAGGGATGCAGACTCAATATGAAGTAAATAATTCCTCCAGAGTAACTTTTCTCTCAAAGTCAAATTCTTTCTCCTCCTTCCATAGCTCTGAATTGGACCACTTATAGCCTTGAAAATGGAACTGAAGGGTTGAGTTGGAACATTTCCAATTTATGGAAGGCCAAGGATCATAGATCTCCTATCGTGACATGGAAACCCAACATTAATTTTCATTTTCTGGCATAAATCCCGATGTATGCTAGTTGTAGTGGAGCAGTTTGCGTATACGCATGTTGTATAATAGGCAAGATGCGTACATGTGGAAAAAAAAAATAGCTCTGGATTTTACAAACAGGGATGATAAGTCTGCATGGAGAAATATAAAAAGGCCTTCTGTGCAATATTTCATAGGGTGAAGCAAATCTTTCTATAACATCTATGTTGAGGACAAGATATGAATTGATCTTACTCAAGCATTTTCAGACTTTACTTGGCTAAAGTAGAGTAGACAAGAATATCACCCTATGTTTATAGCCAACAAAATAATATATCCTAACTCACAAGTATTAATTACAAGTGCTTAGGCTTGTCTTTTATCAACAAAAAGCTTGTTGGAAATTCACTTTCTATATATTTTTCTGAAAATATCAGTTGCTGAAATAAATGTAAGAAAAGAAGTAAAGACACCAAGATCATAAAAAATCTAGATGAGACATAAAGGAATCCCTTATTTCATTCCAATTCACCAAAGAGTCATTGTCTTTAAAAAACTTCACACAGAAATCTTCGACCAAAGTCAAACTTAGAAATCCCTGATGGAACATACAAAAGGACCTCTGACAGAAAACCAAAACTGAAATCTAAAAGATGGATCAACTTGCCACATATTGCTTTCCACTTGACTCTGCACAATAGCCTTTTTTAGTCATGAAAGTTAATTCACAAATGGACAAGTCTACATAGACTATCAAATATAGATTACCACCTCTAAAGAACAAGTGTCTGAATGATTTGATTCAGCTCTAAATGTTGTTGTCTACAATACGACCCTTCTATCACAAAAGATAATTAGGCTATGATGAATATATGAATGAATTAAAACTAAACTATCTCAACATAACTCAAAGAGCAAACCTTAGCATGATTTGTGCTTCTATCCTCCTCTTGTTCCTCCCCTTAGTTCAACTTTTAACAATTTAGAATTGGTTAGAGTAGTTGAACTAACTTATTAGTTAAGTTAACATAAGGCCTTAACTAACTTTATTTAAGGAAGGGGGGTAATAATAATAATAGGGTCATAATTTAAATAATAACTAATAGGTCATGGGACCACTTGTGACTTCCTTTTGTTTATAACAATCTTAATATTCATAACATAACCATTAGTTAATCAAAACATACCTCCTTGTGTCTCCCCTCGACGTATTCTCTTTTGGCATTTTAAGCTTATGAAATTTGAAGCCATTTCAAAATAGTAATCATATCCAAAAAAAAACATGATGTCCAAGATCCCTGAAGTCAACTGTCATACTATGATAGATAGAATAAAACTCAAAATCATATTTTCCCTTGCTAATGTTATTTTTCTTTAGTTCTTCTTTTTTATAGAGGTGTGATAACATTTTGTTTTTTTAGCCTTTTACTTGAATGGCACATCCTTGTAAGCATGATTGATTAGCAAAATGATCTTTTAAATAACCATACATGACAACTCTTACAAATATGAAATAGATTTTGGCTCAGAAATATATTAAACTCATGCAATCCAATCCATACAAATTGTTTTTATGTTAATCAACGAGCAGGGGTGAAACAAGGTTCTCGGATATGTGAGGGGATTGTATTGAGTGAAAATATGATATAATGGAGGGGGAAAACATGGTTACTGCTCAGTGATAACAGTAATCAATTGTAAAATAGGTCAATCAAACATCACTGCGATCCACCCAAAACATGGCCACCTTCATCTATCTCAACACAGGAAACCCTTGTTGTAATTAATCTCAAAACAGGGAGTGAAAGAGGGATATGGGATACATGAGGGGTTTGTAATTAGCAGAAAGTGAGATCATGGAAGAGGAAGAAAATGGTTACTGTTCATGAAATTATCCAAGCGATCCATAAAAAATTCTACAAGGAGACTAGATGTACCATTCCATCAACAATCATTTGATTAAATAACTATTCTTATACATATAATGAGTTTAATGTTCATTAATGAAACTTTAACACCATGTTATTGCAGAAAAGTAAGTTTTCCCATACGATTTGCAAGGGGCATTGTTCTCACAATCCGCATTTTATAACAGATTATGAACAATCACCATTTCCAGTCTGTTACTATCAAAATCAATCACTACTTAGTCATTTCTTCAGTCCACAACTATACTCCACAATCATTCTTCCAAATCAATGAAGTCACTATTTCTGCAATAGAACTAACAAGTAATTGCAATGAAATTCGTTCTCATATATTTATATACTAAAAGACCAAAATTACATGCATGAAAATGACAACTCATGATACAATCAACAACCATCAATTAGACACAAGCTATGCAGGAGTAAATTTTTGAAACCCTATAACCATGCCACTATGAAACAAATATCCTAGTGTGACTTAAAACCAAGCCAAACATCCCACGCAACTGTCATAAACAGTGATGAATTTTCGAAGAGATAAATGTACCTAGAATTTAGGAGTATCACTGGGCATACAAACAAGACATCCATATTATACATGGTGCACAATGAGAGGGTTCCACCATAACCACACAACAATATATAACCATGATGTAACTCGAAAAACTTCATTCTGGGCCATTTACTAAGTCTCCTGTGAGTGATCAGGCCACACATATCCAAGTGAATTCTACTAATGACAAAATATGTAGTAAACATATCCAATCCAATGTTCTAATTTTTAAAACCTCATCTACAAGACGTGAGATGTGTGGGTAGCACCCAACATTCATAACCACACAACAATTAACAATTTACCACTATGGGTGAAAATCAAACAACCGGACAAACTACAATAGCTATGTGTGTTTACACATCAAATCGACTTAGAGCAGAGGCCTTCTTCATTAAGACTACTGAGTTTTTGATATAAGGGGGATGACTGTGTAATCCTAAATTGTGAATGCAATGTAGGGATTAACATCATCATCATGGAGCTAGTAACTATATGCTAAGACAAAACAACTACCATATGACTGACTGGGCCAATCCATATTCAAAATAATCGACCATACTTCCAACCCACAATAACCCATTGCAATTGGATAGGCACGATAGTCTTTTTCTACGGTGACTCAGACTGGGGAAAATGAGGGTTCACTTGGTAGCCACCACAGAAAAAAAGAAGAGCCAATCTTGGTATGGAAAATATAATTCAAGACACACTGGGTATAACCCTCGTGACCTTCAATCAAACCACTAACATAGTGCGGTAAGGACATGTTGATTAAGAACAGGAAGACTAACCCAGTTCGTGATCCCTGGTAGTGAAAAAAATCCATTTCCCATGTGTATGATGCATGGATATATTTTAGCCACAAACCCCATGAAAGAAAACACATATCAACTACATCAATGAGAAAATGTGAAAATAACCTAGAAAGACCAAGAGGGTCTTTCAATGGGGATAATCAAGGTTTTTGTTGGCTGCTAACACCCATTTCTACCACGAATTCAACCTCATTTCAAAGAGCATCATCAATGTATCATTTATAATCACCATTACACAGTCGCAATACTTAAGGAGAGTACAACTAATACAATTGATCCAAAAACCATTTCATAACCATAGTAGATTCATGAAGGGCGAAAAAAAGAACATACCTGTAATCAAATGTCTTACGCATGCATTGGCCAAGTGGTTTCCTTCTGCTGAGAAGTCGGAACGTAACCACAGCCGAAATGTTTGGAAGATAGGTTGACCATGGTGGCTTCCATTGGTAAGGGTAAAGGTGATGTGCAATAAATGCACATCACTTACTTACTCTGATTTCATTCAATTCTTAGTGCGCATCAGCTATTAATCAACAAATCACCTACCTTGCAACAACAACCTTTTAATTTCCAAGAGTGCCACATGTATTACAACTCTATGATGCAGAAGGGATCTCAACCATATTATATACAAATTTTAATCACTCGTATGGCTATCCTATGTTAGATTGGAGTTGCCACAATCTTCTTTGATGCGTATACTATGGTAGGTTAGAACAAGACAATTTATTCCCTTTATTTTTTTTTTAAACTTTTATTACTAACATTTGCTTGCTGCAGGTGTCACAAGTCCTAAATCCAAGAACAATCAACAATGAAAACCCTGAAATTTTTTGGTATAACTTGATCTTGAAACATCAAGGGAGGCCTGTATAAAATGTCTGATCCATTATCCAATAAAGCAATATATCATTAGCCACGAGAGTAGTGTCGAATAACGCTAGACTTGATCTTCAAAAGTTCAAGGGGTCCCACCTACTAGCATTATTTAGTCTTATAGAATAATAGGCCTTAGCAATACTTTGCGGGAGAAATTTACGTTGACATTTTCAATCGTCAACAAGCTACAAGAGATAATCATAGTACTTACAATTAAACAATTAAGGCTATTGTAAAGAAATTTAATTTTTATAAGGAGATAACACATTATCTTAATTAGCCATTAAGATTGTTTGTAAAATCGAGTAAACGGCTACAAGGAGGTAACACAATAACTCAATTAAACCATCATGACTTGTTACAACAAGTGAACTATCACACTACAAAATCATAAATATCAATTCAATACATTTAATTTCAAAGATATTTAAGAGAATAGGAAAAATAATAATCAAATCTAACACATGTTTGAAGGAATTCTAAAATCTTCAATAGAATTGTAAACATTGGCTACTTAAAAAAAAGAGATCCCTAAGGCTTGAGAGACCACAAACAAAAATGGATTAGAATGGTGATAGGCTAAAAGAATAATAATCTTTTGAAAAAAATGACATGGTCACCAACCAAATGACAAGTGTAACATGTGGAAAATGGAAATGCTAAGTTAAAAAGTTACTTTAGTAAAATCACAATAGTGAGGAGATTTAAAAACACTAAAATGGAGTTCAGGTATAAATTTGTCATATACCCAATATATAATTTTGTTTGTTATATTACAACGCACATAATATTGTTTTGTTATACTCCATTCATTAAAAGTACTTTTTCAATGCACATAAAATAGTTTTGTTTGAATTCCCTTCATTTTAAAAAGGTCATCAAAATTTAAGAAACCACACACAATGAAAATTGAATACACATTAAAAATAACCTATAACTAAAGCCTAGAAAAAAACTTCAATGTTGCTTAAATTCTCTGATATGTTTGCATGGAAGTATTTATCTTTAGTCCTTTTTCAATAATGAGAAATATATACAAGATACCATAAGTATGAAAGCTCGACAGAGAATTATCTCATGAAATGCATTTTAAAAGTAATGTTTTGCAGAGACAACAGATTTAGACAAAGGCAACAGAAAGAAGAGGCATCAAATTGAGGAAGGGGCGGGGGTGAATTAAAAGGCATGAATGCCACTTGTCTGATCAAGCAGTGTCTAGGTGGAAAGCTCCAGCAAGATATCTGTAAACACAAATCAATGAAGAGGTAATTTTGTTGTACAAGCAATGGGTTTGATGGGAAAATTAAAAACTAATTTGCAGAGAGTAAAAACACAATAATCGCAGAGTAATGAAGAGGAATTTTCATTGTACAAGAAAACGAATTGATGGGAAAATTAAAAAAGATTTGCAGAGAGTGAAAACACAATAATCGCAGAGTAATGAACAAGAATTTTTTTTGTACAAGAAAACGAATTGTTGGGCAAATTAAAAATGAATTTGTAGAGAGTGAAAAAACAATAATCGCAGAGGCCAAGGAGGGAATAAATTCCCAGGAGAGAATTCCTTTTTGGGCAAAGAAATGATCCTACACTTATTATCCATCCACAGGAAAGCAGGGAATTTAAATCTAAATCTTTAACACCGGAGTGAAAGACAGTTGATTCGGCTCCTAACCGACTGCTCAGGCACATGCTAATAACTTAAAGGATACAGGAAAATAAGATGAAAACAAAAATCTGCATCTAGATATTCTCCCTGGAGAAACAAAATAACGAACAAACCGCAATCAAGGAATAAAGAAAATGTAGGTAGGAGATACAAAAGAGCAGGCAAGGCTTTGAGTCTGGGGCTCATTCTGGCCATGTGCAATTAGACAGTAACTCAAAAATAAAAGATATTGTGGATGGAAAGGTTTCTTACAACATGAATAAAGCGACAAGGAGATTACATCGATAACATAATTCTCAAGGAATCCCTAAGGAGACCTACATTCTTACCAAAAATTTGAAGGAAAACCATTTATATCCTATGAAACAATTCTTCCAATGTGGTTATGTATGTACAAATAGTTTTTTTTTCTTCTGTCAGATTAACAGTACAAATTATGATTTTACAAAAAATAATCTATTACAATCACCATTACAAATTATGATTTTACAAAAGGTTGATGGAAATGAAATTGTCATCCAAATACAGTAAAATAAACAAGTGTAAATTAAATTTTATTACAGGTAACAACTTTAACAGGCTTACCTTTACTAACGACAATGAGGCGAAAAAGTTCGCTCGCATGTTCTCTCCGTCTAGATCCCACTTGCCGACCGATGAGACCTCACTGGTACCTCCCATCCAACGCTAGGGGTACTTTTCTTCCCCCTAAGCCCCCCAAGCTACAAAGGGGCCACACACACGATACCAGAGAATGCTAGCACCCATCTCACCTCACAAGGTCGAGCTACCACTCGTTACCCGAGCTGGGTATCCCAACTCCCACAAGAGAAAGTTCAGTCAAAATGAAATTTTGGCAGCGTAACGTTATGCAATCAAGATGTGATTCATACTCCTCCTCCGCCACTTTTTATAGATATTTCTTAGTCGTTAGTTTCCCAAAACCTTCATTAGATTCCTTTTTCATTTAATTAATTTCGAAAAACCTCCTTCGTACACATGTCGCTTGATCCCCTAGTTGCACAAGAAAAACAATTTATTAATTAATTAAATTTGTCTATTTCCATCACCCACTCAAAATAATTCCTAAAAATGTTCCTCGATGTCCCATTATTCCATTACAATTCTTAAATGACTTATGCCTTACTTAATTCCTAGTTGAGTTCATAAATAGAAAGTGCCAAAGGCAAAATTTCTTACCAAGTTAGACATTCCCCTTTTTCTTTAAGTTTCCCATTTTCTTTAAGTTTCCCCTTTTCCTTAGGTTTCCCCCATTTCTTTAAGTTTCCATTTTTCTTAAAGTTTCCCCTTTTTATAACTAAGTTCAGAATTAACAGGTTTAGACAAAAACAACCAAATACCCCTTTTATTAATTAAACCTTTATTAAAAATTCCACTTTAACTATTAATGCTTGAATTTTCTTTACTCCCTTCCTGTTATATGTCTAACTAGTTTTTTTTGTTCTAAGGTTCTACTCAGACCTGTTTTTTCAAATCACTAGGCTTGGTGACCATTCTTAAGGGAAAAAATAGTTATTAAACTTTACTTATCACATCATTCATTTTATGGCCGACCAGGTCCTAAGGAGGCATAGTTTTCCAGGCAATAGGTTTATTAACTTACCAGTTAAAATTGTGACGTGCCCTTCAGGACACACTATGTGCTCCAAGGGTTCCACTAACCTCTTTTTGTTTTCTTTATGCGATGTGCCCTTCAAGACTCACTACATGCTCCAAGGGTGCCACTCACCTCTTGACTGAATTTGGTAGACGTCAAACCCCTGGAGTCAATACTCCGTCAAGTCATCTTGTGGGAGCATAAGGGCCTCTGATGATAAGAAACCTTCCTTATTGTGTGCCCCTTACAATCATCGTGAATGACTATCGCAGTCTCCCCTCACGACATCGTGGGCCTTCTCGAGCTAGGTAATCGTTAACATATAGTTTGGACCATGGTGGGAGTGCTAGTAGGTTGTAGAAGGGATGTTGCCACACCTCTCCCTCAATGTCTCTAGTTGTTGTGCGTGACCCCTTTACTCCAAATGTGAGTCTGGTTGGCAATCTATCGTCAGCCTGCATCCATCAATGAATCATGTCAACAATAACAATCAACATCATAATATCTAATCATATGTACATATGTCACAACAACAACATTCAAACCCTAATAGTCCACTCCTTGAATTGATCCAGAGTCCAAGGGGTTTCATTGATGCCTCATCATCCTCAACGTCCAAATTCCTACACACTCAGGAGAACCCAGTCAATAGCACCTATCTATGTAAATACAACAAAATAGCATATCATCACATCCACAATATCTCATAATCATAATCAAAACAACCAATAGTATAATGACCCATATCACTTGCACGCAAGTGTCCTCAAAGAATAATTTCACTCAATGTGCACAAGAGCAGGATGTTACAGTAAACTATTACAATAGTAGATTTAATATTGAAAAATGTAATTTAAGTAATTAAAAATTTGGATTTTTCTAACAATAAACTACACCATTAAATTGACAATGCGTGTGTGTGTGTGTGTGTCAAGATTGCCCACAATCCTAGAATTAGGCTACAAGAATTGTACCCCACCCATTTTCTGCTTATTTTCAAGTATTGCCACAACAACGATCAAAAAAATTATTGAAAACAATAATCAATAAATACCTAATTATAATGTGAAGTGTTACATTGTTTAATTTAAAATTATTTAAATTTAACTATATAAAATGGTACATTGTTGAATTTAAAATTATTTAAATTTAACTGTGTAAAGGATTTAAATAATTTTAAATTTAATGAATTTAACATAGATTGTGGAACATAAAAAATAATAATTTATTATTCATTTGTTGAAAATGTACCTAAAGTGTAGTAACTTTTTGGAAACTCACGTCAATCTGTCATAGTTGTTTGTTTTAGAGTGTTGGCAATCTTCCAGTGACTAGAGTAAAAAAAGAATTTTATGGACCAAAGTTTTGCCAATTTCCTTATTAATTGAAAAATATTTTTTAAGAAAAGTTTGTATAACTTTAACCAAATTACAACGTTGGGTGTTGCATGGGATAGGGAATATGTGTTTGTACATAATATTAATATAAAAAAAAAATCCAATTAATACATATTCGTCCCTGTCCATGTACATGGACATGCCCAAATTTGGCTTGTCCATGCACATGGATAGGGGCGAATTTGGTCGTGTCCATGTGCATGGATAGGCATGAATTTGGTCATGTCCATGCACATGAACATGGTTGAATTCGGTGAATGGCACTATAAGCCTCGTTAATTCCTTGTCCTATGAAGAATACACTAGCTTAAAATATTTCCAATCAATGAGGATAAGATTGCAGCCATATGCTTAAATTTATTATCATTAACCAACTTAAATAGGTTCCTTGGAGAAACAAATTTATGTTATATTGAATGACAATTTATGTTTAAAAAAACGTGCAAGAAACTTTTGGGTATTTTTAATTCTATATTTCTCAAGAGTGAGTTGTTTACATTGTGTTCAAACTTCTCAATTTTTTCTTTCCCCTTTATATGTATTTCTTTGTAAAGTAAATACTTAAATTAGTTGCATTATATCCTTAAATTAATGTATATAGTTAGCAAAAGATCCATTAGATAGTAACTTGATTTGTCTTTTTGATAGATCTATCCCTTTTCCAATTCTGCTTAAAACCCTAATATTGTAAACACAATAAATGAATTTTGTTAACAATTCATATTCTTTGAAATCATGAAGAAGTTACATACTATAATCATACCTTGTGTACTTATTGAAAATAAATTACATATATATAAATATGCATCTATGTATCATTCAAATCTAGCAAACCAAAATTGATATGTTCATAAGCATCTGCATCAAAAGAATTTGAATACAAGTATGAATTCAATAATTCCTTCAAACAATATTTAGTTATAGTGTTTATGCTTGCAACCATAGATAGTTTCATGGGAATACAAAATGTTCATCCCATCAAGATAAATACCCAAAACCCATAAGAGATCGTCAAGTTGAGAGCCAAGATCATGAAAATGAAAGACAAATTGTTTAGAGCCTTTTCCTCACTAGACCTATAATAAGACTAAGGGTTAACCCTAGACATGATGATGGAAAATAAATTGAATTACCCAATTTGTAAGGAGATTCACATGTTTATTTTTTTCCAAGGAGGAGAATAAGCATGTAAAGTCGTGCCCATGTACATCAAGAAGAATCCAATTCCACATGAGATAATGGGTGAAAGTACATAATTTAAAAACCTTGGACACATCCACTAATCACGATGGCTCGACCATGGATTAAGAAACAAACCCTAGACCAATAGTGGAATGGGAAATAGGGTGTGTTCCCATTGAACCTTGGTCAAAAAGTAGCTTGAAATTAGCTTTGTTAGGAGAGGAATTAGAAGTGAAACTATAGGTCATTTTCTTGTCATGAATTGTTAGGAAGTAACAAACCAAGAAAACAACTTCAATTAGTGGAGGAAAATGAAAAATTAACTAATATCCTAATTGTTAAATATAATTGGTAGAGAAACCTAACAATGTTGCATGTCACCTCCCTTTCACCAAACATTCTTTTGAATTGGGAAAATATACTATGATTCATATGAGTATTGTTGGTGGGTTTTGTCACAAGTATGTGCCAAAAAACCCTAATTTTATTTTTTGTATTCTTATTTAGGTATATGAATTAAAAATAGAGATGAAATCATGATTCATGCATGCAACACCATAACTCTTATGAAAACAAAAGAAACAAGATATTTTGAATTCAGATCTAATATTTAGATCATAATAAATAATATCATATTTATATCTAATATTTATATCATAATAAATAATATCATATTTAGATCTAATATTTAGATCATATTTTGAATTGAAACTTTCATGGGTTGAAAAATTGTTACTTGTGTTGCTTGAAGTAGGGTTGATCAACCCTTCCTTAGGCTCTCCCTCGAAAATAATATTATGCTTGACAAAGGGTTAACCAACCCTTACACATGTTCTCCACAATCAAAATACTCTACTCAAGGAAGGTTTGGTCAACCCTTCCTTAGTTTATCCCTTGACAATAATGCTACGCTTGAGGAAGGATTGACATACCCTTCCTTATGTGCTCCACTGCATTGAATATATTGTGCTCAAGGAAGGGTCAATCGACCCTTCCTTATTCTTCCCCTTGAAGTAAATACTATGATTCAAAAATGGTCATTTGACCCTTCTGTTGGATCCTTATCAACATGAATATTATGATTAAGGAAGGTTCATAAAACTGTTAAAGGATTCTCTTTGACAATTTCAAACTCTTTAAGAATTTTTTTGTTATTTTTCCTTGTTTCAATTTTATTAGGTACAATTATTTTATTTTAGTCATTTGGAAGTTCTTATATCCTATATATTAATATTATATAAGGTACTAGTTAAATTATCTTTCCTTCATATTGCATCACCATCTATGTTTATGTTAGAAAAATAGGATCGTGAAGCAATAAAATAAAAACAAATGCAGAAATAAAACACAGAAGATGCGTAGTACAATAGAGACACATATATGTGTGGTTCATCAAGTGTGGGCTACATCAACCAGAGAAATTTCCAGGTCCTTCCTTTATTATTATCCAACAAATGAAGGGATACAACCTAAAACACACCCACTGTAACTTCCTCTTCTTTTTCTCATAATATCCTCTCTCAGAATACAATATATGTAATGATACATAGCCGCAATACATTTCCCTCATAAAATAGGGTTTCCTTCTAGGGAAAAAAACCCTAACATAAATTCTACCGTTAGATCTGCGATCTTATAATGAACAATCCATATTAACTGTGAAATTACAATATACATTTACAAGGAAATTTTCCCTTTGGGGGCTTCTCCCCCAAACCCCCATCGGGGAACGTTGTCCCCCGAACCCCCGTTGGGGGCTCGTTTTCCCTCGTACCCCACAGGAGGGGAAAGCCTCCCCTGCACTCCAATGCATGGAGGAGTGTACATTCTTCTGAGGTGTAAAGTCTTCATGGGGTATAAACATGGCTGAAAAAAAATACCTCTGAATCATGAATATAATCATGCTCCACAACTAACAGCTTAGAACCTTGGCTTAGAACTATAGGTTTAGGAGTTTCATGGTGGTGGAAACAATTGTTCCTTATAGGTGTGTGGCCTTTTGTTACAAAGGTTTTATCCCCCCCTCTTCATCTTGAAATATTGGGTTGAGGTATAAGGATTCAAGTTCCCTAACTCATTTTCCGTACAAAAAATACTTCATTTCATTTATGAAAGCTTCATCTAGCTATTCCTTAGTCACATAAGCTTTGGATATAGTCCTCAACCTTTTATGTAGTTTCTTAAAATATATTGAGAATAAAACATAGTAAGAGTGAAAATTGGTTAAACTCTCAAACCAAATTGCATTGGACTCTCCTAGAGGGAAAGCCCCTATCAATTTTTAAACAGGGAAAAAGACCCTAATAAAACCCTAAATAAAGACTTTGTACCATGATTTCACCAAAAGTTGTACCACAGTTTCACTACCATGATCTTGAAGACACATTTCTCACTTATATGAGGGTTGGGGGAGATATTGAGTAAAATATAACCTATTATGTTTTACTAATTATTCTTCCTACCCCCACCCCCACTCTCACCTTCATACCCTCATATATGAGGATGAAGGTGAGGGTTAATGAGTACAAAACATATTAGCTTTTACTCATTATTTCCCTCCATCCCTAGTCTCATACTATATTTTACTGATTATTCTTGAAGAGTGGGACACAAGTATTGTCCTATGGTTTGGTACATTAAGGATGAGTCTCCTTATCCAAGATATACCACAACAAGTTCACTTTGGTAGGAATCTTATATAATTTAAACAACTCTTTAATATGAAAAATACATTAATTTAAATGTTAAGGTTCTCAAATGTCACATGTATATTTCACAACATTGGATTTGCTAACTTTTTTAATTGAAAAAAAAAAAAAAAAAACATAAACAATATAAAAAAAAATTACATAGAGATATAGATTATGTTCTACGTGTTACATTGTTTTTTATTTAATTATTGTCATTTTCATTATATATAGCATCATAGTCACAAATATAGCTCTTAGTTTTTTCAATATATGTATTTGAGGCTTTGAAGTTGTTATAAATTCTTAAATGTATTTAAGTTGTTTTATAAATTATATTTCCATTTTATGTTTCTATAACTTATGAACTTTCACATTCATGAATTTTTAAAGGATATCTATCGAGGCGAGATGTCTAGAAAAGAGTCTCCAAATATGCTTTGCAAATTGTCTAGTCTATCCAATGAAGTAGGAAGAGGAACCCCTTCTTTGAATGAGACACCAAGGACGTCGGAAACCCATATCTCAGCAAGGAAGGGAAGCTTGGGAGGGGCAGCTAGTGACCAAAGGCAATCTAGTCAAATGAGGAAATTATCAAATGAATCGGTGAATACATCATCCAGACAAAGTGTTCAAAATAGTGTTATGGATGCATATTTCATAGATAGGTTGCACATTAATACTCCAACAATGAAGAATGCATGGAATACATCACGACAAGAAAATATGTTTGGTAAATTTTTTTATCTTGTATTTGTGTATTTATGTTTATGTTTTATATATATTTCTTTTTTTTAATTTTTTATGTTTTTTTTTTGTTAAATGTTGTAATTAGTTTCAGATGTGTCTTTGTTTAGAGAATGAGTTTAATGGGAGAGAATATAATGAAAGAGAGAGTGTTTATCATGAAGATTTCAATGTTGGTGAAGAGGGTGAAGGTGGATTCAAGGGGTGTTATCAAGAAACAGAAGATTACACGCCTATGTCCACCCATCCCTCATATTTTGGTGATGAGCTTCATTGGGAAGGGTATGTTGAAGCAATGACCCTCAAACGATGATCAGTGTGTTAAAATCAATCTGCAAAATGATTTGAGGTGATTGGATCTCCCTCGAGAGAGTAAGTAAATCTTGGAGATAATTTTGCATTCATTGCAGAACTTTATGGATGCATATCAAAAATTGGGGCTAATGACTGTTAGTTTTATCGATTTGATGAGCAGACGAAAGTTGAAGGTGATGGGACTCGATAAATGGGAAGTAGTAAAAAGTAGATCTTCAAAAGAAGATGCAATTTCTATGTTCAATTTCAAAGAGGGGCCAAAGCGAAAGATGTTGAAGGTGCAATATTTTAAGCACCCCAACATAGCAGGACATCTTTATAATAAATTTTTCACAGCATATGGGAAGTTGTCGTAGAACGATGAGGTTTTACATTACTTTGCTAGACTCTTTTATGTAGATTTTTTCATGGGAATGCACCCTGATTATACCAGTATACCATCTAGTTATTATGGGGCTGGTAAAGGACGAACATATGATCGAAAATCAGCATATTGAAATGAAACATTGCAGAGGCCTCCACGACCTTTGGTATCTCATACAACATTAGAATTTTCCTCACATTCAGAGATGAGAGATACATAGGATGTTGGCAAGGAGGTCAAGAATGCAATCAAAGAAAATTTAGAATCAATTTTTTATGGTGTTGATGTTGGTTTGAACCGTCAGAGAGATGAAGCCAATTCTCGAGCCAACTTTGTTAACAAAACAGATGAGGAGATAGATTCCATGTCCATAGAAGATATACAGGAGTATGAAAAAAAAATTCATAATGGTTGGAAGGAGTTAATTCATAATGATGAACCGAACACCAGATTGGCATGTGTTACATTTAGTAAATTTTTCATGCATTTGAGGATAGTTTTCTTGTAGTTCTAGATCTAGATACATATCATTGTATATTTAGAAATAATTGAGTTGTTATCATCATTGATTGTAGTTTGGTCATATGTTAAATGGATATCCATTAAATAGGGGACTTGATTCATCAAGTTTAAATTTCGATGGGTTGAATCAGGTATGTATTTAAAAATATCCACATATGAGCACTTTAGTTGTCCAATCTTTACAACTTGTTGAATAACCAACATTCATGAGATTTATGCTTTTGTATTAATGTGAACACATTGAACTCTAAAATTCTTAGTTGTATTGTTCACAGATTCTTATTTTGTCTCCCACTACTTGAGCAGGCTTGTCCCAATTCTCATTGGGAGATTTTGAAGAGGTCAGGAGTTCACGGGTATCATTATATGTTGAAAACAAATTTAGTTATATATGAAAATTGCAATGTCATTTAAATTATTAATTTAAAAAAAAATGTCTTAAACAATATATAAATTATTGAATCTTAGGGTATGGTGGGTAAGACCGTAACTCAACTGACCATGGGAATGACATCCTCTTGTGTGGTTGATGACATTCAGGTTGGCACATCAATGTTATTACATGTTTAAAAATTTAAAGCTACAATTTAATGTGTTAAAATCATTTAATTTTAATTTTCAAATGTACAAATTTGAAATGTCTTCTAGGGCAATGTGGAGAAGAGAGTGCCTCAGACTGTGCTTCAAGAGAATGTGGAGAAGAGAGTGTGGGAGATTGTGATTGAGGAGGATGCATCCATACCTAAGAAGGATGTGTCTATTCATGATGATGCTTAAATGTATGTAGATTTCACATTAGTGATTTTTAGTTTGTTTTTATGTTGGGCCTTTTATATATAAGTGTTCAAGCTTATTTATGTTGAATATGTTTTTTTTTTACTTTTTTCAAATTTTTGTTTGATCAACTTTTTAATTAATCCTTTCCTATTCATAGAAGGGTTACGCAAGTAGTGTCTATATAACTTTTCAATGCTTCGATCAATCATTTTGAAATATATAGAACTCCTATATAAGTTTATTGTCATCTAAAATGGTACATTCAATCTTATTTATGTGTAGATCATGATGCAGACCTAATTTTGAAATCTACCATTTGATTATATGAAAAAAGAATAAATATCCCACATCAAAAAGAGGGAAGATTATAAATTCACTTGGATTTAACAATATGCTAGATACCAATCTTATTTAAGATTTGTAACATCCGCTCTTACGTGCACTAAGTGAACTTATTCTTTGAGGACACTTGCTTGCAAGTGATCCAGATTATTATACCTTTGACCATTGATTATTATTATGAGGCATTATGGATGTGATTATATGTTATTTTTTTGTATTGACTTAGACAGGTGCTTTTGACATGGTTCTCCTGAGTGTGCAGTATTTGGACCTCAAGGATGTTGAGGCATCAATGAAACCATTGGAATCTAGATCGGGTCAGGGAGTGGACTATCAGGATTTGATTATTGTATATTTATGGCATATGTGCATTTGATTGGATTTTATGATTACAGATTTTATTCTTACATGATTCGTTGATGATGCAGGCTGATGATAGCTTGTCGACCGGACTCACATGTGGAGTAGAGGGGTCACGCATGACTACCGGAGACGTTGAGGGAGAGGTGTGGACAACAACACTCCCACAACCTACTAGAACTCCTATAGTCCATCCTGAAGGGCACGTGGCACAAGAAAAATGGAAAGAGAAGAGTGGCACCCTTGGAGCATGTAATAAGTCATGAAGGTCATGTCGTACAAGAAAAATGGAAAGAGGCGAGTGGCGCCCTTGGAGCACGTAGTGCATCCTGAAGGGCACGTCGCATAAGGGAAACAAAATGAGGCAAGTGGCACCCTTGGAGCACCTAGTGCATCCTAAAGGGCATTTCATGTTGTTAATTAATAAGAGAATAAACATAGATGGCCTTAGAATGAATAACATGATAAGAAAGATTTAAAAAAATGTTCCCTAATAAAATGTCGCCCAGCCTCGAAAATTAAAATCTAGGTCTAAAGAAATACTTGTGGTAAAAAAATGAAAATAATAATAATCATCATTAACCATGTGACGAAAAGGGGGTAAGAAACTTGATTAAATTATTAAAATCAAATTATTGAGGGATTTAATTTTTTAAAAGTGAAATGATTGTTTTGTTACACATACTAATTAAAATTTATTAATTAAAAATAAAAAGGGGAAAACTATAATTTTCTACACTTACTAATTTGAGTTTAGATAAAAAGGGAAAGAGGGAAATTTAAAAGAATTAGGAAACTAGGGGAAAAAGGGAGAAACATAAAGAAAAAGGGAAACATAAGGAAAAAGTTGAAAGACCAACTTAGCAAGGAATCTTGTCATTAAGAACTTTCTAAATTGAACTCAACTAGTAAATTAGTAAGGGGGAAGCCATTAAATTGTGTAAGGGAATATGGGGACACCTAGGAGCGATTCTAGGAATTATTTTAGGTGGGTGAGGGAAATAGGAGTAATTAAATACTTAATGAAATTAATTTCTGGTGCAACGAAGGAGATGGGTGACACATGTACGAGGAGGATTTTTCTGAATTAAATTTTTGAACAATAAATTAAATGGGAATTTGGGAAGGAAGTGACTTAGAAATTCTACATAAAGGAGGGAGGAGGAGAAGGATGGATCTCTTCTGTCATGCGTAACGTTATGCTGCAAAATTTTAAGCTTGATTGACATAGCTTGTGGGAGTTGGGATATCCATCTCGGTAAGGAGTGGTAGCTCGACCTTGCGAGGAGATCTAGGAGCTGGCTATTTTCTAGTTCAGTGTGCATGGCTCCTTTGTGTCTTGGGGGGCTAAGGGGGAAGAAGAGTACCCCTGATGTAGGAGCATCGAAAAATTCAAGTGAGCGTGGAGCAAGGGCAACATATTTTTGATCACATGATAAATTGCTTGAGAATCTTTTTGAAATTGATGCACCAAATCTTTAATGAAGCCATTTATGAAGGAGTGCCTTTGTATATTGTATTGGACCTTGAGTGATTCGCTATCATCCTTAGTAGATAGGAGGCATTTAAACTAGTTAATGAAGGTAGATAGACTTAAATTCATAGATTAGACAGTTTTAGAAAGAAGGAGGGAAAACGGATATAGACACCCTCATTATACATTGTAACATAGTTGAAACAGGAAGAGCACAGGAGAATAGAAGAGAGCTGTAGAAGAACATCCATGTATAGATCTTGAATTAATAGAAGAAGTTGATTCAAATCCATGGTTTTGTGTCTGTTCTCTATATGTTGATGTTAAAATGATGTGCTCATGAGTGTTTGTTTTCCTGTTATGCATTCGCTTTATTGCTGTGTATGTGATTTCATGGTTGAGTTTGAAATATGAGGGGAAGAAGAAATGAGTTTCAATTGTTTCTCTATCTAAGTGAGGATTCCTGCAAGGAGTGCAGTCGAAACCGTCCACAAGGAGTGCGTTGACGGAGGCTCAGGTAGTTTAAATCTTGTTCTCATTCAACCAGAAGTGAGATTGGGTTATAGGAGCCGTGCAAGGAGTGCGCAGGCTAAGGAGAGTCCTAGTTGTGAATCTGAGCAAAGTATTGAAGGACTGTTGCAGGTGTGCACAGAGTCAAAAGAACTCAACACTGGGAGGTGTTTGAGAACTGCCGCAAGGAGTGCGTGTAAGGACCCACTTAGAGGTTGAGGGTGTGAGAAAGCTCAAGAGGGATAGAACCTTCAGAATCCAAGGAAGGATTGCACAAGGAGTTCATGCCGAGGTGCATCAAAACAACCAGTGTTGCAGGGGTGCCCATAGGAGGATGAGTGACTGCAGAGGAAAACATAGTCATTTTCAAGAAATCTTCAAGGAGCGAGAAATTGACGGTCAGGATCTCGTGGAGGGGATTCGTGGAAAATCCACCAGCCGTCAGATTCACCAGAGCAACGAGAAGGTAACGACCACATTAGGAGGTTAAGCTCAGGAGGATCGTGAGCCGTGGTATCATTGTTGGGTTGCCCGTCAGCCGTTCGATCAGGAAACATTTGTACTGGGGTTACGCCCTAGAGATTAGAGGAAAGAACCCAAAGAGGCATCGGGATATCGAGCCATTGGGAGTCAGAGAATCGGGGTTCCTGAGATCGTGAGAATAAGGACATCAAAAGTCTCTAAATCTCGACGAGCGCAGAACCATCCATCTGTTGGGATAGGTGGCAGGGATCGAGATTCCATCGACGTTTCAGAAGTTCAAGAGTCAAGAGACCTGATACCTTTCAAGTCTCAAAACACCGATGAAGTCCTAGCCGTGGATTTCAGGGAGGACACGCGTCAGAAGATCTGAGAGGAGTCAAGATTCAACATATCGAGAATTCTGAATAAAAAATGTTGCATCAGGAATCACGATCTCGCGATATACGAAAAGTCGACGAGGGGATAGTGACATGGAAGAGTCAACCCTCACGTGTATCGAGAATTGGCGTTTTGTGATTCTTGGAAATCATAGTAGCAGGAGTCGTGAAACTCCGAAATGCGATATCCCAATAGGCCAAAGGAACAGTGTGGGGCCACAGTGGAATTAGTGGAGGATAGGTGGTGCATCATATTGGGGTTTGGGAAAAGGTAAGCCCCGAAAACTTGGGTATTAGGATTCGCGATCCCGCAAAGTCCGAAGTCCCGACAAGGAAGTCGTCCATCGGTGTTTGAGTCATCGAGATATCGGGGATCCTGGTGACAAGTTGTTTGTGCATTTTGGAATCGCGAACCACGAAACCCCGATGAGGAATATGACTGCGGTCATATAAGAAGCGGTCGTGTGGACTAAAGGCTTAGCCAGAGAGGGCTAAGGTAGCAGGGGGTGTATCGGTATATCGGGGATCGGGGATTGGTGAGGTGAGTTGTTTTGGACATCGCAAATTCCGAAATCCTGATAGGAGGAACCCCGATAGCAAGGTAAAAGGTCAGCGTTGAATCACGTCGGAGTCCGGAGAATCGTGAGGCACAAATCACGCGACCACAGGATTCGCAAAGTCCGATTTCTCGATCGTTAAGGGGAATCTTTTGGAGAACTGTTGTGGGTGTGGAAAATTCTCGATAGGGAATTAGAAGAGCTTTTCAGTTCTTCAGGCCGAGGAAAGAGGAGGTCTTGTGAGTGGACGTGCCTGGGGAGCACACCTGCGTCAAAGTGGTATCAGAGCAAGAAAATTTCTTTGCTTTCTATAGCGGAGAAGAAGGAAATTCACCATGCCGCCAAGGAGACGGGATAGATAGTCACCCAATCCAGAGGAAAGAGAAAACCCAAGGAGAAGGGGTAGGCAAGTGAAGAATCCAAAAATGGAAAGAGAGATACGTGATCTACGAGCTAGACTCGAGGATATGGAGACAACGCAAAAATGCACAGCCAGTGCGAGAGATCTTAGCGATTCAGAGGGTGAAGTTGAAGCTGAACATGGGGAAGAAGCTGCAGCCGAGGATGCCGCCAATGAACGTCTAATCAAAGCTATTGTACGGATGGGTGAAAAGGCAAGATGGACATTCCAGTTTATGATGGGAATCTGGATGCGGAAGAGCTTCTAGATTGGATTAGAGCCCTGGAAACATACTTTGATTATGAAGATGTCGAAGATGATAAGAAAGTCAGGCATGCTGTCACGAGATTGAAGGGACACACAACATTATAGTGGGATGAGCTACAAGAAGATAGACACTGCAAGGGCAAGCAGAAAATTAAAAGATGGGATCAAATGATTGCAAAGATGAAGGTAAAGTTCATCCCGAGAGATTATCAAATCACTCTGTTCAGGAGGATGAAAAACCTGAGATAGAAGCTGATGAAAATAAAAGAATACACGGAGGAATTATATCGACTGAACATCAGGGAAGGTCATCAAGAGAGCGATGATGAGAAAGTTTCCAGGTATATGAATGTCCTGAGATATGATATCCATGACGAGATGAGTATGGAAACCATCTTAATGGTGGAGGATGCCTATCAAATGGCTTTGAAAGCTGAAGAGAAGTTGAGCCGTAAGAAAGGTCAGCGAGGCCGAGGCAGGAGTCATCCCAAAGGCAAATCGGTTGCCCAAGATAAATACCAGAAGCCCAAGGATGACTAGAAAAAGCCTCAGACTAGAACTGAGAGAGGTGGAAGTTCACAGCGAGGCCAGTATGATGAACAGAGAGGGAAGCATATAGAGAAGAGAGGAGGATACGCTGATAATAACATGTTTCCTCGTACCAGAGGTAGAGGAAGAGGAAGAGTTGGAGTAATCACATGCTTCACATGTGGAAAAAATGGGCACAAGTCATTTGACTGTCCAGATAAAAAGAAGGATGGAGGAGAAGCTCACATCACCGAGGCACAGAGGTGGGATGTTGATGCGGAAGACACAGAAGGTGGAAGGTCATTGATGATGTGTAAGGTTCTCTTAACACCCGATAAGAAGGTGGAGGACTCAGCTCAAAGAACCAGACTTTTTAGAACTGCTTGCAAAACCAAGGACAGGGTATGCAAGGTTATCATGGACAGCGGTATCACCGATGATCTTGTTTCAACCGAGATGGTAGAGAAGTTGGAGCTGGAGATGACTGATCACCCGAGTCCATACAAAGTTTCATGGCTACAGAAGGGACATCAGGTAAATGTCACTAAACAGTGTTTAGTTGAATTCAAAATAGGAGGGTATAATGATAAAATACTCTGTGATGTTATTCCTATGGATGTATGCCATTTATTTCTGGGCAGACCATGGCAATATGATAGGAATGTAATTCATGATGGGAAGATGAATACATATACCTTAGAGAAGAATGGGAGAACTCATATGTTGCTTCCAATAAAAGATAAGGAGGTAAAACCAGAAGGGAGAAATATTGTACTCCTCATTAGTGGGAAGGAGCTTCTTACAGAGGTGAAGAAGAAGGAAGATCCATAATTCTTTGTGGTCAGGAAACCGAGGATTGTTCTGACTAGCACAAGAGTGGATGATCTACCAGGAGAAATTCAAGAACTACTAGAAGAGTTTGCTGACATCGTGGTGGACGAATTATCTCGTTCGTTGCCACCAATGAGGAGTGTGATTCATCATATAGACCTTATACCAGGGGCTAGTTTTCCAAATAAAGCTACGTACAGGTTGACGCCGCAAGAAAATGAAGAGGTCAAGAAGCAGGTCCAGGAGCTGCTAGACAAAGGTTTGGTCAGGGAAAGTTTGAGCCCGTGTGCCATTCCAACGATACTCAGTCCAAAAAAATATGGAGGTTGGAGAATGTGTACCGACTCAAGGGCCATCAACAAGATAACCATCAGGTACAGATTTCCATTGCCAAGAATGAATGATCTGATGGATTTCTTAAGTGGAGAATTTTTTTTTTCAAAGATTGATTTGAAGAGTGGATATCACCAGATTCACATGAGGGAAGGCGATGAGTGGAAGATGGCATTCAAAACCAACAAAAGACTGTATGAATGGCTTGTCATGCCTTTTGGCTTGACGAATGCACCGAGTACCTTTATGAGGTTGATGAATGAAGTCCTGAGGGAATTCATCAGGAAGTTTGTCATTGTGCATCTGGATGACATATTAATTTTCAGCAAGACAAAAGAAGAACATCTGAAGCATTTGGCTATTGTGATGAAGAAGCTACATCAGGAGAAGTTGTTGATAAACATGAAAAAATCTTTGTTTATGAAGAAAGAACTCATTTACTTGGGATTTATTATATCTGCGAATGAATTGAAGATGGATCCAGATAAGGTGGAGGTAATTAAAAATTGGCCATCACCGAGAAATATTTTTGAGGTGAGGAGTTTTCATGGACTGGCTAGTTTCTAGTGGAAGTTCATCCGAAATTTCAGTGGAATTAGCGCAGCGATGATGGATATAGTCAAGAAAAGACATAAATATTTTCACTGGACTGAAGAGGCGGAGAAAAGTTTCAAATTGTTGAAACGGAAGATCACGGAACAACCGGTTCTAGTGTTGCCAAATTTTCAAAAGACATTTCAGGTAAAATGTGATGCAAGTAGATTTACCATAGGAGCGGTCTTGAGTCAAGAGGACAGATCGATTGCATATTTCAGCGAGAAGTTGAATGAGGCAAAAGAAAAGTACTCCACATATGATAAGGAATTCTATGCCATCATAAAGGCATTGAAAAAATGGAGGCACTATTTGATTCCAAAGGAATTTGTTTTATATAGTGATAACCATGCATTACAATTTGTGACTCAACAGGAGAAGTTAAATCAGAGGCATGTTAAGTGGGTCGAATACATGCATAATTTCACTTTTGTAATTAGGCATATTTCGAGTACTGCTAACAAAGTGGTTGATTCTTTGAGCAGGAAGTGTTTGTTGTTGCAGGAGTTCAAAGTCAAGACGTTAGGTTTTGATGATCTCAGAGACATGTATGCAGATGATCAAGATTTTAAAGAAGCGTACGGAGCAGCTGAGAACCCATTTCTCAGAGATAGAAGCCAGTGGATAGAGTACGTGATCCAGGAAGGGTTGTTGTTCAAGGGCAATCAATTGTGTATTCCAAATTTCTCCATGAGGGATAATCTGTTAAAGGAAAAACACAGCGGAGGATTGGCCAGACACTTCGATCATGACAAGACATTTGGAGAGAGGAGGGAGTCATGCTTTTGGCTAGGCATGCGATCGGAGGTTAAGAGGTTTGTAGACAGATGCAGGATTTTCCAGCATTCAAAGGGAAGGAAGTAGAATGCAGGATTCTATCAACCATTACCCATACCTGAGAGGCCATGGGATGAAATCAACATGGATTTCATATTGGGATTGCCAAGGATGCAAAGAGGATTTGATTCAGTCTTTGTGGTAGTCGATAGGTTTTCCAAAATGGCACATTTTATCCCATGCCAGAAAACCAGTGATGTGACTCACATCACAAATCTGTTTTTCAAAGCAGTCGTTCAACTTCATGGCTTGTCAAGGAGTATTATTTCGGACAGAGACACAAAATTCATGGGACATTTCTAGAGGACATTGTGGAAGAAGCTAGGGACTAACTTGATGTTTATTTCAGCCTATCATCCTCAGACGGATGGACAAACATATGTGGTGAATAGAAGTTTGGGAGACTTGCTGAGAAGCTTGGTGAAAGAGCACCACAACCAGTGGGATAGTATATTGCCGCAGGAAGAGTTCGCATATAATGACTCAGTGAATAGGAGCACAGGCCAAAGTCCATTTCAGATTGTGTATGGCATGCATCCGAGAGGAGTTTCTGAATTAAGGGATTCGGAACAGACTAGGACTAGGAGCGCAAGTGTCGAAGAGTTCGCAGAGGCAATGAAAGAACTTCATAGACAGGTGAAGCAACGACTGCTAGATTCAAGTCACGAATATAAGCATAGAGCCGACCAGCGGAAGAGACAACTTCAGTTCGAGGTTGGTGAATTAATTTTGGCACATTTGAGGAAAGAGAGGTTCCTGAGGGGAACATACAATAAATTGAAAATGAAGAAAATCAGGCCATGTAAGGTCTTGAAGAGATTGGGGGGAAATGATTATGAGATCGAGTTACCAGATGGGATCAGAATATCTCTGATATTCAACGTCTCAGATTTATATCCGTATAAAGCTGAGGAAGAAGGAACAGAAGGTGAATAGCCAGGGGTTCAGTGGCAGAAGTAGATGCCGATTGCAGAGAAGTCATAGATGGAGAACATATTGGACAAGAGAGTCAGTAAGACGACTAGGAGGAAAGATTACTATGAGTATCTGGTCAAATGGAAGGGCCATCCAATGGAAGATGCCAGCTGGGAGAATGAAGTAGAGATACAGAAGCATGGATATACCGTGTAGGAGCTCATGGACAGCAACCCATGAAATTTTTCAAGCGAGGGAGTATGATGTAGGAGCATCGCAAAAGTCAAGCGAGCATGGAGCAAGCGCAATGTATTTTTGAGCACATGATAAATTGCTTGAGAATCTTTTTGAAATTGATGCGCCAAATCTTTAATGAAGCCATTTATGAAGGAGTGCCTTTTTATATTGTATTGGACCTTGAGCGATTCGCTCTCGTCCTTAGTAGATAGGAGGCATTTAAACTAGTTAATGCAGGTAGATAGACTTAAATTCATAGATTAGACAATTTTAGAAAGAAGGAGGGAAAACAGATATAGACACCCTCATTGTACATTGTAACATAGTTGAAACAAGAAGAGCACAGGAGAATAGCAGAGAGCTGTAGAAGAACATCCATGTATAGATCTTGAATTAATACAAGAAGTTGATTCAAATCCATGGTTTTGTGTCTGTTCTCTATATGTTGATGTTAAAATGATGTGCTCATGAGTGTTTGTTTTCCTATTATGCATTCTCTTTATTGTTGTGTATGTGATTTCATGGTTGAGTTTGAAATCTGAGGGGAAGAAGAAATGAGTTTCAATTGTTTCTCTATCTGAGTGAGGATTCCTGCAAGGAGTGTATTCAAAACCGTCCGCAAGGAGTGCGTTGACGGAGGCTCAGGTAGTTTAGCTCTTGTTCTCGTTCACCCAGAAGTGAGATTGGGTTATAGGAGCCGTGCAAGGAGTGCGCAGGCTAAGGGGAGTCTCAGTTGTGAATCTGAGCGAAGTATTGAAGGACTGATGCAGGTGTGCGCAGATTCAAAAGAACTCAACACTAGGAGGTGTTTGAGAACTGTTGCAAGGAGTGCGTGTAAGGACCCACTTAGAGGTTGAGGGTGTGAGAAATCTAAAAAGGGATAGAACCTTCAGAATCCAAGGAAGGATTGCACAGGGAGTTCCTGCCGAGGAGCATCAAAACAACCACTGTTGCAGGGGTGCGCATAGGAGGACGAGTGAGTGCAGAGGAACACTTAGTCATTTTCAAGAAATCTTCAAGGACGAAGAAATTGACGGTCATGATCTCATGGAGGGGATTCGTGGAAAATCCACCAGCCGTCAGATTCACCAGAGCAACGAGGAGGTAATGGCCACATCAAGAGGTTAAGCTCAGGAGGATCGTGAGACATGGGATCATTGTTGGGTTGCCCGTCATCCATTTGATCCGGAAAAATTTGCACTGGGGTTACGCCCTAGAGAGCAGAGGAAAGAACCCAAAGAGGCATCGGGATATCAGGGTTCCTGAGATCGTGAGAATAAGGACATCAAAAGTCTCGAAATCCCGACGAGTGCAGAACCATCCATCTGTTGGGACAGGTGGCAGGGATCGAGGGTCCATCGGTGTTTCGGAAGTTCAGGAGTCAAGAGACCTGAGACCTTTCAAGTCTTGAAACACCGATGAAGTCCTAACTGTGGATTTCAGGGCGGAAACACGTCAGAAGATCCGAGAGGAGTCGGGATTCGACGTATTGGGAATTCTGAATACAAAACGTTGCATCAAGAATCGTGATCTCGCGATATACGAAAAGACAACGAGGGGATAGTGACGTGGAAGAGTCAACCCTCACGTGTATCGGGAATCGACGTTTTGTGATTCTTGGGAATCATAGCAGCAGGAGTCACGAAACTCTGAAACATGGTATCCCAACAGGCCAAAGGAACAGTGTGGGGCCACAGTGGAGTTAGTGGAGGATAGGTGGCACATCATATCAGGGTTCGGAAAAAGGTAAGCCCCGAAAAATTGTGTATTAGGATTCGTGATCCCGCGAAGTCTGAAGTCCGGACAAGGAAGTCGTCCATCGGTGTTTGAGTCATCGGGATATCGGGGATCCTGGTGACAAGTTGTTTGTGCATTTTGGAATCGCAAACCACGAAACCCTGATGAGGACTATGCCTGCAGTGATATAAGGAGCGGTCGCGTGGACTAAAGGCTTAGCCGGGGAGGGCTAAGGCAGCAGGGGGTGTATCGGTATATTAGGGATCGCGGATTGGTGAGGCGAGTTGTTTTGGACATCGCAAATGTCGAAATCCCGATAGGAGGAACCCTGAAAGCAAGGTAAAAGGTCAGCATTGACTCACGTCAGATTCTGGAGAATCGTTAGGCACAAATCATGTGACCACAGGATTCGCGAAATCGTGAAGTCCAATTTCCCGATCGTTAAGGGGAATATTTTGGAGAACGGTTGTGGGTGTGGAAAATTCTAGATAGGGAATTAGAAGAGATTTTCAGTTCTTCAGGCCGAGGAAGGAGGAGGTCCTGTGAACGGATGTGCCTGGGGAGCGCGCCTGCGTCAACCCCTAGCGTTGGTTGGGAGGTACTAGTGAAGTCTCATTGATCGGCAAGCGGGAGTTGCATGAAGCATGCGGGACAACGACTCAGATTTGTCACCTCAGGCTACAGTACACTTACTTTTAATCTACATGGTAGATTATTATTTACCTTACACTTTCATTTATGTAATTTTGAATCTGTAAAAAAAAAGGGTGTTAACTTAGCATTTTAATTAAGGACTTAAAATTTCCCCATAGCCTTAAGCTCATTGCTTGATGGATTCCCTTGGCGTTTGATCCTTGAGTGATGCATCTGTCCTATTGATTTTATTGATTTTTTGTGAAGAGTTGTTCTTTTTCTTCGTCATCATCCCTAGTTCATCAGTCCACGCCTGAGCAGTCGGACAGGAGCCAAATCGACGGTTATCACTTCGGTGCACAGCAACCTATAGATTCTAATGCCTTGCTTTGTTGTGCCTGGATGACGGGTGAAGGATGTGTTTCCCAGTCGTCTACCCCTCTTGATTGTTCTTGGTTGATTGATGATCATTGCACCTTCTTGCATTTGAAACCTCGGTGTATTGATTTAGCTTAGTTCTCTGCGATTTTAATGACCACGTTTTTGTTTGTCTATGGGTAGCGTTTCAATACATTCCACTGTGATTTTCCTCTACAATTATTATTTTTAATGGTGGAGTTTACCCTATGAATTTATCCTTGGTTTTTACATTTTTTTTTACTGCTAATTTACCCTTCCTTGACAGTGTTTTCCTTACCTTTTATTGACAACGAACTAGATGTTAAAATCAACATTTTCACTGTGTTTCAGCATATTTAACTCTATGTGTTATTACTCTCCTTTTCTCTACGTTTTCCTATACAATCACCTAATTTGTACAATTACACTTAAATCATGTTTCCCTACGTTGATCACCTTGGACTGTGTTTCATTTTTTTGAGTTTGCTCTATGCTGGACAACGATTGTTTCCTGTGCTAGGTACGACCGTAAATTCTTTGATATTGGCAATATCATCACGATTCTAGGCAACAATATCATATTAATGATAGACATCAAAATTCTACTACAATGAAATTAATATGTGAAGTATCCCTTGCTAATTTAATGATACTGAATTAAGATGGCATTATATCCCTTTATTTGATTTATGTAAGCGATTTTCTTTTATAGCGATATTGTTGATATATCGATTACAAGCCAGTCACATTTTTAGACGGCGAATGGGTTCACCCCTGGATGGAAGGTCTACAATATCTATTTTTTGTTTAATACTTTAATGGACAATGACTCCATTTTCACTTTATGACAATGATCCTTGTCTCTGGCTATGCCTTACCCTTAATTTTGAAAGCGCACTTATTTTTTATGTCGTCTCTCTTTGTAGGCAACAAACGCCATAGAAGGACAGTCGTATGATAATTTCCACCTAGCCATAAAAGACCTTTATTTGATTGTGGTATCGACCTCCCTAGACCAAGATTTGGTATTTTTCACTGTGAGATTTAGTAATTTGAAACAACGAGGTGGAATAGTAGCGACAGTGAATTCTGGAGTTGTCGAGCCCATGGTTTTTATCTTGTTTGCTCAGAGATTCACATAACCCTTAGTTATCACCCATGTCGTGCCTTTAGTGGTGGTCGTCATGTAAACAGACTGGGTATAAAGGGGTGAGATTGTGGTGAATCTAGGTGGGATGACTATTGCGTTTTTAATTATATGTTGGGTGTTCTTTGTTGGTTTGTTTTCTTTTTAAAAACTCAGCTCATGTCACCCTTGATTGATGCGAACCGGATTCTTCTACTCAACAATTTTATTTTCGTTCATGGTTGAATTCCCTATTTGTGTTCATGGTGGAATTCCCTATCTCACTTTATATTCATCCTTTTAATAATGTTCATGGTGGAATTCCCTAACTCTCTTTATATTCATCATTTTAATAGCTACAACTGCGCCTTTGAAAAAATAGATTTTATCTATGTAAACTGTTCAGAGTCTCACCTTTATCAAATATCAAATGGTACTACGTCCTGTTGAGATTTTACAAGGAAATTGTCTTTCATATGTCGTAGCTTCTTCTGGATGATGATGGTAGAAACATAGCAGGTTGTTATGCATATAGCTATAACTAAACAAAGTATCCATACAATATATTTTTGATGATTCCATTCTTGGATCAATGTTTTGTCATTAGCTGCTCACACAAAAAGTGTGGAATTTCCCCTAAAGATACCCATAGAAATTGAATTATTCAAAGAAAAAGGAACACGGCCAAAAATATTATTAAATGGCAGATCAACAAAGTTGCTTGGAATCTTTCCTTCCAATGAATTACGAGAAAGACCAAGACTAATAAGTTGTTCCAGCTTTCAAAAAGTGTCTGGGATGTTTCCTGTAAGTTGATTATTCTCCAAGGTCAACTTTATTAAAGAAACAAGAAAACAAAGTGAACTAGGAATCATACCTGTGAACCTGTTTGCATCTACATACAATTGTTTCAAGTTTTAGCAGAAGTCCAATTCCTTTTCCATACTTCCACTTATCTTAGTGTGATAAATCAGAAGGTTTTGAAGCTTTGTATCTCTTCCAATCTGAGGAGGTACTGATCCATTGGAAAAAATTCTTGAAATATCCATGATAGAAGAAGAAGCCCCCACAGTCCATTTGAAACAGTTTTTATGGAGCCATTATTTTCACTCTAATTCTAATTAGGCTTGTGAAGGATCCATAGTCATCTGGAATATTTGCATAGTGGACACTTGCTGAACATGAGTTCTTGTCCGATTGTCAAGTAATCAACATCTTGGCACTCACATCTAGGCTTTGTTGAACAACGACCTTGCCTTTATCGGGTATGATAGCGAATAGCTTGCCAACTATGCATTTGACTAACTCTATTTGAAACGATGATTATTACGTATTGCAGTTATTGTTATTTTAGTCTTGTTAAATTCATTAATATTGTTTCTATTGTAATATCGTTGCTAATATAATATTGTTATATGTTGATATTATTAATATTGTTATATGTTATACGTTAATAATATTGTAAACTTGTTATATGTAGACAGTCTTGTTAATATTGTTGCTATTGTAATATCATTGCTAATGTAATATTGTTATATGTTGATAATATTTTTTATTTAGACTTGTTATTATTGTTTATTTGTTAATTTATTCTTGTTAATATTGTTAATTACATTCAAGCGACACATATGACTCCCTTGGTTATTGAGACAACGATTTTATTTATTGTTAATTTTGATTAATTAGACATGTTAATATAGATAGCATGGCATTATTTTATAAGCAGCGTAGATCGGTAGATCACTTATTTTAATGGATAGTGGGTATTGTTAATCAACATTCTTGATGTGGCTATGTGCCTAACTCAGTGCACCTTATGATAACTTTTATGACCATAGTAACTTGATAATAATTCACTCCTTCTCTCTTCGACATCTTACTTAACCGATAATGGTTTGGGTTGTTGGCGAAGTCGAGTAGTAGCTTGAAAATTTTATTTGAAAGGCATCGTCATGCGTCTTGTCGACCATTTTCTTGGGGCATGGGTGTAGTCTCTTTGTCAGTTATCTCAGCTCCTAGCGCATTGGATTTTTCTGGAGTCCTTGGTCTAGATAGGTGGTGTTGCACCAAGGTTATTTCCGCACCTATCACCTAGGGATGGAATGAATCCTAATGAAGGGATCATCGCGTGTCCTAGTGGATAGAGGCGATTGATAACTTGGTCAGAGTTTGGAATTCTTGATGCGGGCATTCATTCGTGGTAGTTGTTGTTAGCACTTAGGTTATAACGCCTTCATGCAATGGGTTGGGTGCCATAGAAGTTCTAGCTACTGGTTTCTGAAACTGTTGTGTCGGGATTGTGGATGTTGTCCCTTAGCCCATAGGCATTGTCATGTTGTGTCAGGTGGGTAGTCATTTCTCTTTGTTGTTTTACGCATGTTTCGCCCAATTGCTCTTATGCTAGTGCATGGATTCATAGTTGTTTGTTGCTTGTTCTATGGGCATGGTGGTTGTCGTCCAATCTGTTGTTTAGTTGTAATCATAGTTGTCATCCTTTTTACCCAAACAAAAAAAAAATCACTTTCTGCTTTGCTTGTAGTCGTAACGATGGGGTCGTTACATATGGTATCAAAGCGGATTCAACCCTGCGACTGTGGATTGCCAGGCTTTCCACTGCAGTAAACCCATGAGTATTAACCCTTGCATTAATTAAAAACCTTAACGTGTCCATGTGGTGATCGCATTTAGAGGATGCCTAAGAGGTTTGCAACGTGGTGTCATGGAAGGAGGTGCGATGCCTCCAGAAGTTCCCACACCCTCGGAGTCGAACCCCCAAGGGGAAGGTCAAGTCTTTGGGCTAGATTCGCTTGTTGTAAGGGATGATGATGGTCTGGCAAGGCCCTTCCAAGTAATGGCAAAGGGCCTTGATTCACCATCGGTACTAAGATGAGGCCAAGTCACCCGTACCCCTGAGGGTCCACACCACACCCTAGCTAGTACCGTTAGCATCCACCGAGAACTCGAGAGAGTTGAGTTCTTGAGTCCACGAGTTTCACAGACGACTGTGTCGTAGAGGCATGGTTGTAGAGAAAGGAATTGTGCTTCATACTTTGTGATTATGACCACTAGCATGAAGGTCTGCATGGTGGTCCTTCAACTGAATGGGAGTGCTCTTCTATGGTAGAAGACGCTCTTGCCACCTTTGAACATGTTCGTCAGTGAAAGTGTCATGGGAACTATTCGAGGAACGATTCCAGGTGAGGTATCTTTCTGAGGAATTTGTTAGGCGTTGGCTCAATGAGTTCGACGCCTTGCGACAAGGCAACCACACAGTGACCGAGTACGAGGCCCATTTTGGAGCTACTTCAGTATGCTCTGCACCAAATTACCCATAAACGTAAGGTCAAGAAGTTCAAGTTGGGTCTTATTGTTAGAATTCAGCTTCTACTTCAAGTACCGGGAATACTGGACTGAAGAAAGTGTGTTGGATTGTGGGGAGCCACATTACCAGCAATACTGCCTAAAGGAAAGGGCCAGAGCATCTAGATCAACCGGACCCACTACCATGGGGGTTTTGGGAAAGGCCCATCAGATTCTTGTAGTGGTGAATAACCGCAAGGAAGAGCATCAGTCGACTGTGCTCGAGACGTCAGGTACCTTCATTAACCAGATCCTTAGTATTGGATAGATCTCAGTGCTACTGAGAGTTTCATTTCTGGTGCAACACTAAAAAGGATTAAGTTAAAGGCAGTCGAAGAGGATGAGTCTAGCTTTGTAGAGATGGCTTTAGGAGCCAAACAAAAGGTTGGAGGAAAGGTTACAGGCTGTACTCTTAACCTAGGATATTTTGTCACCAGGGCTGACTTGTACATCACGATCTTAGGATATTATGATGTCGTAATCGGTATGCACTGGTTGGAATCGCATGAGGCGATACTCAACTATAAGATGAAATGGTTGAGATTGGTCGATGATGAGGGACAAAGATGCATGATTGTAGGACGGAACTAGGCAGATTCCCTGAGGTTCATCTCTTCCTTGTAGCTATGGAAGATCATGCGCAAGGGATGTAAGATTTATGCGATCCTTGCGTTAAACAAGAAGGGAGTAGCGAAAGGTCTAGAACACCTTCCGGTGGTGAGATAGTTTGCAGATGTCTTCCCAGAGGAGTTACTTGGGATACTGCCAGAGAGGGAATTGGAATTTACCATATACCCAAAACTGGGGACTGAACCAATAGCGAGAACGCCTTATCGTATGTCAACCCCTGCGTTACAGGAGTTTAGAATGCAACTGAAGGAGTTGTTGGACCTGGGACTTATACGTCCAAGTGTGTCACCATGGGGTGCGCTTGTTATTTTCATATGAAATAAGGATGGGTCGTGGAGACTCTGCATTGACTACCATCAATTGAAAAGGGCAATGATCAAGAATCAGTATCCACTGCCAAGGATTGATGATCTGTTCGATCAGATGAAGGGTGCAACAGTGTTTTCTAAGATCGAATTGAGATCATGGTATCACCAGTTATGAATCAAGGAGGATGACATATATAAGACCTCCTTTAAGACAAGGTTTGGTCATTATGAGTTTATTGTTTTACTGTTGGGACTGACAAACGCCCTAGGGTTATTTATGAGTTTGATGAACAGGGTGTTTCATGAGTACTTGGACAAGTTCATACAAGCATTCATTGACGATCTTTTGATTTACTCTCGGATGATGGAAGAGCATGCAAATCACTTGTGCTTGGTACTACAGTGTCTGCAAGAGCATAAATTGTATGGTAAGTTGTCCAAATTCTCATTTTATCAATCAAGGATTCACTACTTAGAGCATGTCATATCTGGCGAAGGTATTGTCATTGATCCAACAAAGGTCGAGGCTATTATGGAAAGGCCTGCGCCGACGAATTTATTAGAAGTGTGTAGCTTCATGGGTTTAGAAAGATACTATCGACGGTTCATCAAGGGATTTTTGAAGATAGCAAATACGATCACGAAATTGCAGAAGAAGAACAAGAATTTTTTTTGGACCGAGATGTTAGAAAAACAGGACCGCGGAGCAATAAAATAAAACAAATGCAGAAACAAAACACAGAAGACACACAATACAAGAGAGACACAGATTTACGTGGTTCACCCAGTGTGG
>JZKD02S1649515.1:678763-702938 GCA_000966675.3 Picea glauca
CATGGTGTATTGTGGTGTATTGGTGTAACTCTTATACTATTGTTCATTTCTCATTGGATATAATTGAATGGTTTAAGTATAAGTTGAAAAAGGTTTTAAAATTGTACTTGATACTAATTCACCCCTCTCTCAGTATCAACAATATATATATATATATGGAACTCAAAATATCAATTTATTGTTTGATCTTTGATTTCTCTTATATTGTTTATGATGGTGAAACCTGACAATTTATGTTCTATGATAAAAGTTTTATATTTTTTATGATGGTGAAAGGATAGTTTATGTACTATGATAGTGTGTTGAAATTAAAAACGATTTATTTCAATATAAATTAAAGGGTTTAATTTGGAAATATCATATAATTTTGAAATATATGATATCTAAAGGGTCAAGGTTAATTTTGAAATATCATATATATCATGTGCAACTATATTGAACTCATTTTACAAACATATTTGAAGGGTGACAAGTCCATGATAATTTGTCTATACTTCATTAATGAATGCACCTTACCAACTACTTTTTGTGGCTTGCATTGAGACATCTTTCAATTTTCAGTATAAAAGTACTTCTAATTTTGTAGAAAAAATGGAAAAGAATTTGTCTCTAGAAAATAAATCATGAAACGGCAAAAAATAATTTGAAAAGGAGGTAAACTAGCTACAAAGACAACAACATTATGAAAATAGTAGTCTTTCAAGAAAAATCATTATATATATTCAACAACTTCCAGAATTAACTATAATGAAATAGATTGTGTCAAACATTGGTTAAGCTATGTGTCATGTTTCATATGATTTTTTTTTAATTAAATGGACATATATTAAAAGAAGCTACGTAATCATACTATATTACCCCATTTAGTGACATATACAAACACAAATGTTTTGGTAATGTTGGTTTAAGATAATATTTTATTAACAGATTCAAATAAGCCCTAACCATCTATTTCAATGGACTCTCCTAGGTTACATGTTTTTTAACCAATGGATAATCATACAAATGTTTCAATTCTAAACAAAATTTTTTATCTTACTTACTAGTTACTTCCAAGAGGGACTTGCTTGAGTCATATATAAGGTGTCTTTGGACGTTCAAAGATAAATAATTAGCCAAGCATCATAAACAACTAAGGATCATAAGGATAATTGAATGTGATAAGTTTATGTTCTATTCTATATATATTTTATATTTCAAAAAAGTATGTTTTATATATAATGGAATAATATATTAAGCATAAAACTCTTTGTTTCTAATCCTCACCTAATACACAAGTTTATTGGAAATGTTGAACACAAGTATATGCACCATATTTATGGGTTGTGTCTTGTGTAGATCATAATGATTGCATTGTATCTAATACAATATATACAACACCCAAGTATGGTATTATCTCTATCATGTGGTGGGATAGTGACAATGATGATCAATTGCTTCATTTTATATAGATAGGCATTTTATTAGTGATTAGTAATTCAAATTGTTGTAAGTAGGGATTATACTTCATGGTTATCTTTCATTTTTGGATAAATACTCATTAAAATTATATGTACAAGTTTATAATTGAGTGGGATATGAAACTCTTTATATGAGACTATATAAACCTTTTAAACTCAGACATAAATTATAATTGAGATCTAGTTATATGTGTGAAATTGTGTTTTTAAATAAAGAAGTACATGATAAGCATTTCATTAAAACTCACCTTACTCGAATGAACATGGTATTAAAAACCAAAAATATCAAATTTGGGGCATGACTAGAAAATACAGAGCATTTTATCTCATCCCTTAAGTGGTCGAGAGGACATATGGGGACTCAAATATTTAATAATTTTCAATTGACCAATTTAGATATAGTTTTATGAACAAAATTGTAAGTAAGGCTTGGTAAACATTATAATTCATAAAAAATGTAGTTCTTTATTTGAATGGAACATGAAATTAAACTAAACTAAATGATCCCAAAATCCTATATATTCATAAATACATGTACTGTAATGACCCCTGGTCATTACGACTACATGCGATGCAAAGAAAATGAAAATATTTTATTTTTAAAGAAGGAAGGGAACAACGACAAAAATTAATCAACACAACTTCATGATGAAAACAACGCACGCAAATCAGGCAAAAGACAACAATGACCTAACATACTAGCATATCATGCAACTGAATGAAATATGTGATAATAAAATAGACAAATAAAAATGGCTACCCGCCCGACACAAGCAAGACAATGCCTACAAGAGAAAGGGAAACATCAACAATCCTGTCACAACGGCCTCGACGACTAGTAACTAGAAACCTCTACGATGAGTAAATCCAATCACATTAAGGCATTACAAAACCAAGTACCAACCTCAATTACAACATACAATGCGCCCACATCGGGAAGCACAATACCATGGCCAGGTTATCATTCACATCTATCAATCAAGGCGCACAATGATCCCCTCATCAGGAATCATGCTATCACAAGGCGATAGGTGTGATAGTAACCATGGTGAAACATAACATATCTATACTTTTAAACCAATCAAAATCCCTCGGGCTAGGAGATCGAATTATCTGTCAATAAATACACGAATACTATACCCAAGCACCCAATCAACAAGTCAACAAGACACAAGGTGACATCATTCAAATTTAATTGCGCAACTAACCAAAGGATTTCTTGTTCCCTACAAGGCAATCATACATGGTGTAACAACTATGACCAACACCATTTAAAATTCAACCTGAAGCCTAAAACATATATTAATCCACTAACATAGGCACATATAACCAATTAATAACACATAGCTCAAAGTGATTAATTATTGTAACCGATCACAATTTATTATTCAATTTGTAACATCTTCACGTATATCTTTTCCCTTCCATTCAAAAATGTTTATTTAATCAATAAATCAATTACATTTTTAACCTTTTCTAGGTCAATATTAAACACGGAATAATCTCTTCCTTACCTTCTAGTTTTAAAATTCAGTCCTTTAAAACATTAAAAGAACGAAGCATCTTAAATGAATAAATTATCGTTTAATATTAATAAAAATGATCTAATATAACAATGCTCCCTACCAACCTTGACATTTAAACCATTACAACATCTACAACCCATAATAGCCTTGTATATCGTGCAACTTACCTTATCCAATTGTACAATATATATATGTGATCTATCGATAAAGAATAAAAACAGTCGTGTCTCAAACATAATTAATGATAAAGGTCACGCTATCCTAAGAATTGATTTAAATGATTTTTCATTGAAATATGTAAATAAATATGGATATTGCATTAGTTATGGAATCATTAAATTGAAATTAAATCATAAGGGTAAAGTAAACATTCTAACTGTCCACTTGAATTGATGTTATACTTTATTACTATTAGAAAGAATGCTTAAAATAAAGTGTTGCATAGTATCTTATCCTGGAAGTAGTGGTAGAAAGGAAGTGTTGGCATGCAAGAATTAAGGTTCTAAAGACTGTCCACCTATCTCTATAGATCAATTAAGTGTAAGCGCAATCTTGTCGATTTAGCTATCATGGTAAATCACTCTTTTAAATGCCCAATATTTTCGAGTGAATTCGAGAAACAAAATATGAGTTTAACTAATCAAAAGGAAACCACCAGGAAGTATTGTACTTAATGGTAATGGGAATTGAATAGCCAACTTAAATGCATAGACTATAGGGAAAAGCTCATTAAATCTTTAGTTGTCTGGTAAATCCATTAGCACCAAAATTAATCTGAAATTACAGAAGTAACAATTATCTGAGTGAGAGAATAGAATTCGTTGCGTTATTGTTGGGATAGAGATACGGATAGTAATAAATATCTAGGTAGTTTTTAAATTAAAATTTTGATAGCATTATAATATTGGTGTATTAAAAACTAGAAGTCAAAATCAATAAAATCTCCATGTAGTAATAACTGCAATTCAAATATCAATAAATCTCCTTTGTAGTAATAATTAAAATTCAAAGGCAATAAAAATTTGTGTAGTAATAAATGAAATTCAATGGAAGTAAAAATCTGTGTAGTAATAAATGAAATTCAAAAGCTAATCCAGATAGATAACAAGATCGGAAGTGCCACACTTGGATGCACAGTGCACTGTTAAAAAAAAACATTAGCTAACATTGAGGAGCAATCTTTATACATCAAATTGTTTAAGAAAAATGTGTTATTCATCTAATCGCTTTAAAAAAAAATGTTATACAAAAAATATTGAGCCATGTGTTATACAACAAATTGTTATAAAGATGTGTTATACAACAATCATTGAAAACAATAATTGCACTCCCAACATCTCACACAAATTTTCCTTCCTTTGATTTATACGCCCTTCCTTGATCATGATTCGGTGATATGCTTGTGATATGGTAACCCATTGGAGTGAACCAGGACTAATTGGGGTTCCTTTCTGATATCTATTATTTACCTGCCTATTATCGTGAGAACATAAGAACGATTTTTCTCTTAGCCTAGGTGAGTTCCGGTAACCTCTGTGCAATCCAAGGGTAGCTTCCATGAATATTACTTGCCCAATCAACCTATGTGTTCATGGTAAACAATTCTGACAGTGTCCAAGTATTACTTTGGATGATATATTGTGGTCGTACAATAGGGTGAAATCCCAGTGATAAAATGCAGACGTTTGTAGCAATAAAACAAAATGTAGTAGTAATATAAAAACATAGTGATCCACAGAGTGGTAAAAAAAAACAAAGTAATTAAAACGTGGATGCGCAGAGGAGATCAAACGTTTGGAAAAATGGAGAGACCTCCCAAAAATCATTGTGTGGAAGCATGATTTTGCAGAGAGTAAGTCACAATAATCACAGAGGCTAAGGAGGGAACAAACGCTTAGGACGGAATTCCTTGTTGGGCAGAAAAAGGATCCTACAGTTATTATCCATGCACAGGAAAGTAGGGCATTTGAATCTAAATATTTAGCACTAGAGTGAAATACTATTGAGTTGGCTCCTGGCCAACTGCTCAAGCACAGACTAATAACTTAAAAAGATAAAGGAACAGAAGATAAAAACACAATTTCTTTGTATTAAAAAAAATAAAACTCAGAGTAAAAATAAGATAATAGCCCGAGAACCAAAATGCAGTCTTCCTCGGTAATAATACAAACGCAGTAATAATCCCAACCAGGACCGGAAGCTACAATAAAACACAGTAATAAAACAAATCTCAAAAACAGAAATTTAGTTACCCTTTTGTGATTTCACAAAATGCACTATCGCCAATATAAAAAATCATAAGCATAAATAAACAAGTCTTTTTCTTTTAAAAACATCTACGCAAGGGATATTTCAACAATAAATAATTGTGTGAACAATAAATTGAGCTATTATTCAATACAAATTATGCACATGCGTACCGTAGCCAAATGTGAGGAATCGGAAGTGATGGTCCCACACTCGCGCTTCGTCCAACTCCAACTTGTCGACCGATGAGACCTCATTGCTACCTCCCAGCCAACACTAGGGGTACTCTTCTTCCCCCTGAGCCCCCCGAGCCGTAAAGGGGCCATGCACATGATACCAGAAAATTCTAGCACCCAGATCACCTCATAAGGTCGATCTACCACTCGTTACCCGAGCTGGGTATACAAACTCCCACAAGAGAAAGTTCAGTCAAGATGAAATTCCATCATCATAATGTTACGCAAGCCAGCTCTAATCCACAATCCTCCTCCACCATCTCTTTTATAGAGTTTCTTAGTCATTAGTTTCCCAAACCCTCGTTAGATTCTTTTTTCATTTATTTAATTAGGAAATACCTCCCCTGTACACATGTCTCCTGATCCCCTAGTTGCACCAAAAAATCAATTTATTAATTAATTAAATATTACTATTTCCATCACCCACCTAAAAGCGTTTCTAAAAATGCTCCTCGTTGTTCCATTATTCCCTTAAAATTCTTAAATGACTTACGCCTTACTTAATTCCTAGTTGAGTTCATAAATAGAAAGTTCCATAGGCTAGATTTCTTACCAAGTTAGGCATTCCCCTTTTTCTTTTAAGTTTCCTCTTTTCTTTAAGTTTCGCGTTTTCCTTGGTTTTCCCCCTTTTATTTAGGTTTCCCTTTTTCTTCAAGTTTCCCCTTTTTATAACTAAGTTCACAATTAGTAGGTTTAGACAAAAACAACCAAATACCCCTTTTATTAATTAAACCTCCATTATAATTTTTACTTTAATAATTAAAGTTTGAATTTCTTACCCCCCTTCTTGTTACATGTTTATTTAGTTTTCTCTTTATCCACATGTTCTACTTAGACCTAGGTTTTAATTTCACTAGGTTGGACGACAATGTTTTAAGGGAACTTTTAGTTCTTTAAACTTTACTCATACCAACATCTATTTTAAGGCTGACCAGGTCCTAAGGAGGCATAGTTTTCTAGCCACTAGGTTTATTAACTTATCATAGTTAAAATCATGATGTGCCCTTTAGGACGCACTACGTGCTCCAAGGGTGCCACTCACCTCTTTCCATTTTCTTTGTGTGACGTGACCTTCAAGACGCACTACATGCTCGAAGGGTGCCACTCGCCTCTTTTTGTTTTCTTTGCGTGACATGCCCTTCAAGACGCACTACGTGCTCCAAGGGTGCCACTCGCCTCTTGACTGAATTTGGTAGACGTCAAATCCCTGGAGTCAATACTCTATTAGGTGATGTTGTGGGATACTAAGGGCCTCTAAGGAATACAGAACCTTCCTTATTGCGCACCCCTTATAATCATCGTGAGTGACTGTCACAGTATTCCCTCACAACATCGTGGGACTCTCGAACTAGGTAATCGTTAACCTACAGTTAGAGCCACAACGAGGGTGCTAATAGGTTGTGGCAAGGTTGTTTCCACACCTCTCCCTGAATGTCTATGGTTGTTGTGTGTGACCCCTTTACTCCAAATGTGAATCTAGCCGGAAAGTTATGGTCAGCCTACATTCATCAACGAATCACGTCAGCAAAAAAAATCAACATCATAATATCTAATCATATGTACGTATGTCACATCAACAACATATAAACCCCAACAATCCACTCCCTGACTTGATCCGGAGTCCAAGGGATTTCAGCGATGCCTCGAGTCCTGCACACTCACGAGAACTCATTCAATAGCACTTGTCTATGTAAATACAACAAAATAACATATCATCAAATCCACAATATCTCATAATCATAATCAAAACAACCAATAGAATAATGGCCTGGATCACTTGCACGCAAGTGTCCTAAAGAATAAGTTTGCTCATGTGCGCAAGAGCGATATGTTACATACACCCCCTCTTGGTTTAAACTTCATCTCAAAGTTTCAAAGTATGTAAACACTGAAATAAAGTGTAACGGAATATCATAGTTCTAGCTATCAAACAAAAATGGAAACTATTGAGGCATATCGTATGCGTCCTCCCAGGTTGTCGAGTGTGGACTATAGTTTTCCCACTGGACCTTGACCTGATCTATTGCTCGATGTCATAGCTGTCAAATGAGATCATCCATGATGTGGATTGGCTCCACTGTGAGTGCACCCTCATATGATACCTGCAAGGAACTCATGTCAATAACATGTGTAGGATCACTAATATAATGTCTCAAAACAAATACGTGAAAAACATTGTGCATATGCCTCAAAGAATTAGGCAAGGCTAGTCGATAGGCGATGGGCCCCTTCTTTTCCACAATCCTGAAAGGTCCCATGAACCTAGGAGAGAGTTTAGCACCCTTTCCAAACTTGGTTGAGCTCTTATGCGGTTTCACCTGTAAGAAGACTCGATCGCCAACTTCGTAACTACGGTCGACACGATGCACATCGACATAGCTCTTTTTCCAATCCTGCACTTCTTTGATCCTTTGTCTTATTTTTTTCATTTGGTCTTCCATTTCTTGGATCACTTTAGGTCCCACCAGGATCCTATCCTCAAGCCAATCCCAACTCAAAGGCGTCTGACATGGTCACCCGTAAAGAAACATGAAAGGTTCCATCTTAATGGTGCTTTGATAATTGTTGTTATATGCATATTCTACCAATGGATAGAATTCTTCCCAATTCTTATGTTGTTCCATCACGTACATACACAACACATCCTCCAATATTTGGTTTTTTCACTCGGTGTTCCCATTTGTTTCTGGGTGATACGCAATACTAAAGTTAAGTTGGGTTCCCAAGGCCTCTTGGAAACTAGTCCAAAATCGCCCTGTAAACATCGATCCTCTATCTGATATAATCCCCTTAGGCACGCCATGTAGCCTAACAATATCACGGATGAAAAATATAGCTAAGTCAGGTGCTTGATACGTTGTATGCACACGAGTAAAATGAGCGCTCTTTGTCAGAGTGTCGACTACCACAAAAATCTAGTTGTGTCTCCTTGTTGTCAATGGTAGTCCAGCAATGAAATCCATCGAAATGACCTCCCATTTCTATTCTAGAATAGCATGTGGTTGTAGTAATCTTTATGGATCTCTATGTTCATCCTTCACCTACTGACATTCTAGACATCTTGCCACGTAGTTGACTATGTCTACCTTCATTCATTTCCAAAAGAATAAGGATTTAAGGTCTGCCCTCCTCTTCCTGACTCCAGCATGAGCCATGTACACTGGTCTATGAGCCTCTTTTAGGATCAAAATCCATAACTCGTCATTGGGTGGTACGTAAATTCGACTTTTAAATCTCAATAATCTGTCGTTTTCCACAGTAAATCCCTCAAATTTTGGTACCATCATTGTGTTTTGTCCAATAAAATCCTTGACCTCTTTGTACCAGTCATCGTCGCACTATAAAGTTAGGATATTTTCATGTAGATTCATCTAAAGAGGCATACCTGAAAGGATGTGTGGTCTCCAACTCAACGCGCCTGCCACTCTGTTCATTGTTCCTTTTATGTAATTAATCTCGAAATCATACTCGCTAAGAAATTCCGACCAACGTTGTTGTCGAGCGTTCAAGTCGCTTTTCATAAAGATGTGTTGTAGACCACAATGGGCCATTTTTAATTCAATTTTTCATCAAATAAGGTAGTGTCGCCAAACTCTCAAGGCATAAACAATGGCTAACAACTCCAAATCGTGTGTTGCATAGTTCTCCTCATGCCTTCTCAACTTTCTCAAGCTGTAAGTGATCACTCAACCGTATTGCATCAAAACTCTGCCTAAGACTTCCTTGGATGCATCATTGCATACCAGCAAGTTCACGTCCATGTCAGGGACCTTTAGTATTGGTGGTTTCGTTAACAACTCCTTGAGCCTCAAAAATTCCTTCATGCATTTCTCAGTCTAAACAAACTTCTTGTTCTTCTTCTGCAATTCCGTGATTGGATTTGCTATCTTCGAAAAACCCTCGACAAACCATCAATAGTATCCTGCTAAACCCATGAAGCTACGCACTTCGAGGACATTCATCGATGTAGGCCATTCCATAACAGCCTCGATATTTGTTGGATCCACAATGATACCTTCATCGAAGATGACATGCCTTAAGTAGTGAATCTTCAATTGATAAAATGAGCATTTAGATAATTTCCCATACAATTTTTTATCTCGTAGACACTGTAATACCATGCGCAAGTGCTCGTCATGATCATCCATCGTCCAAGAGTAAATCAAAATGTTGTCAATCAATACTTGGAAAAACTTGTCTAAGTATTCACGGAACACCCCATTCATCAAACTTATAAACACCCCTGGGGTGTTTATCAGTCCAAAAGGTAAAATAGTAAACTCATAATGTACAAACATCATCTTAAAAGCAGTATTAGGTATGTCATCTTCTTTGATCCATAATTGGTGATACCCTGATCTCAAGTCAATCTTTGAATACACCATTGCACCCTTCATCTGATCAAACAAATCATCAATCCTTGACAACTGATACTGAATCTTAATCGTTGCTTTGTTCAATTGACGATAGTCAATGCAGATCCTCCATGACCCATCCTTCTTTCATATGAAGATAACAGGCGCACCCCACAATGACACACTTGGATGTATAAGTCCTAGGTCCAACAACTCCTTCAATTTCATTTCAACTCCTATAAATCCAAGGTCGACATTTGATAAGGCATTCTTTCTATCGATTCAGTCCTTGGTTTTAGGTCTATGTTAAATTCCAACTCTCTCTCAGACGACATCCTAGGTAATTCCTCAGGGAAGACGTCCACAAACTCTCGCACCACCGGAAGGTGTTCTAGACTTTCCTCTACTCCCTTCACGTTTAACGCAAGGATGGAATAAATATTACATCCCTTATGCATGCTCTTTTGTAGCTGCAACGAAGAGATGAACCTCAGGGAGACTCCCTAGTTTCGACCCACAATCACACATCTTTGGCCCTCGTTATTGACAAAGCTCAACCGTTTCGTCTTATAGTTGAGTATCACCTCATGTGATTCCAACCAGTCCATATCAATCACAATTTCATAAGATTCTAATATCGTGACGTACAGGTTGGCCCTAGTGACAAACTCTCCCAGGTTGGCCCTAGTGAAAAACTCTCCCAGGTTAAGGCTACAACTCGTAACCTTCCATCCAACCTTTTTTTGGATCCCAAATCCATTTATACAAAGCTAAACTTGTCCTATTCGACTGCCTTTACCTTAATTATTTTTAGAATTGCACAAGAAATAAAACTCTTGATAGCACCTAGATCTATCAAAATTCTAAGGGTCTGGTTAGCGATGGTACCTGACATCTCGAGCATAGTTGACTGGTGCTCTTCCTGGTGGTTATTCACCGCTGCATGGATCTAATGGGCCTTTCCCAAATCTCCCACAGTAGTGGGTCTGACTGATCCAGATGCTCTTGTCCTCTCCACTTAGCAGTCACGTTGGTAATGTGGCTCCCCACATGTCCAACACCCTTTCTTCAATCCACTACTCTTGGTACTCGAAGTAGAAGCTGACGGCCCACTGGCATAGAACCCTGGTTTGTTCTGCTGAAAATCCCTAAACTGTTGTTGTTACGATCGATGTTGTTGTGCTTCTCTATAAGGAGTTCATTGCTGAGGCGTTGGTTGTCGAGGTGTAGTGAAAGTGGATCCTCTCTGGAAACCATGATATCCTGGTGAATGTTTAGCTTGTGTATGATGCTTCTGCGCACCAGATGATACCTGTCCCACTGGTCTCGTTGGAGTCCTGCTATGACCCCCACTAATAAGCTCATCCTCTATTATGAGGGCCTTATGGACAACATCACACAAGGTTTGATGCATCAGAATCCTAACCTTTGCACGAATTCTGACATTAAGTCCAAACACAAACCTGTTGACCTTAAGTTTCTCAGTATTCGGGTGTGGATCATACTGAAGAATCTCCATAAAATTGGCCTTATGACTGCCCTATCGCAAGGCATTGAACTCATTGAGATGACGCTCAATGAATTCCTCAAAAAGATACCTCTCCCAGAACCATTCCTCAAACAATTCCCATGACATGTCTTCAACTGCCATGTTCAATTGTAGTAGGAGCATCTTCCATCATAGAAGAGCACTCCATTTTAGTTGAAATACCTCCATGCAAACCTTCATGTTGGAGGTATATTTGTGAAGTGCAAAGCACATCGCCATATTCTCCAACCATGGCTCATCGGATATGCCGTTCACGACACTTGTGGAATTGAGAACTTATTCCTCTCAAGATGTCAGTGAAGGCTAATGGTACATGCTGGGGTGCTTTGGACCCTCAGGGGTATAGGTTCCCTGGCCTCATCTTAGTACAGATGATGAATCAAGGCCTCTGACATTCCCTGGAAGGACCTTGTCAGACCATCATCATCCCTTAATCCAATCCATCCCAAGGACCTGTTCCACCCCTTGGGGGTTAGACTCTGAGGGCATGGGAACTTCAGGAGGCATCACACCTCCTTCCACAACACCACGTTGCAAACCTCTGTGGCGTCCTCTAATCGATATTGTCGCATCGACACGTTAAAGTTTTAATTAGCGCTAGGTTATTACTCAAGGGTTTACTGTAGTGGAAATCATGGCGATCCATAGTATCATAGTTGAACCCGCTCTAATGCCATATGTAACGACCCCTGGTTATTATGACTACATGCGACGCAAATCAAATGAAATTTTTTTTTTAAATTAGGAAGGCAACAATGACAACAATTAATCAACACAACTTGACAATGAACACAACGCATGCAAATTAGGAAATAGACAAGAATGACCCAACATACTAGCACATAATGCAACTGGACGAAACATGCGATAATCAAATAGACAAATAAAAATGGCTACCCTCCCGACACAAGAAAGACAATGCCTACAAGCTAAAGGGAAACATCAACAATCTCATTACAATGGCTTCGATGACCAATAACTAGAAACCTCTACGGAAAGAAAAGCCAATCATATTAATGTGTTACAGAACCAAGTACCAACCTCAATTAAAATGAACAATACACCCACATTGGGAAGGACAAGACTATGGCCAAGTTATCATTCGCATCTATCAATCAGGGCATGCAATGATCACCTCATCAGGAATCATGCTATCACAAGGCGATAGGCATGACAGTGACCATTGCGAAACATAACATATCTAGACCTTTAAACCAAGCAAACTCCCTCGTTCTAGGAGACTGAATTATCTGTCAATGAATACATGAAGACTATACCCAAGCACCCAATTAACAAGTCAAAAAGATGCAAGGTGACATCATTCAAATTTAAATTGCGTAACTAACCGAAGAATTTCTTGTTTCCTACAAGGAAATCATATGTGGTGTAACAACTATGACCAACACCATTTAAAATTTAACCTGAAGCATAAAACATATATTAAACCACTATCATAGGCACATATAACCAATTAATAGCACATAGCTGAAAGTGATTAATTAATGTAACCGATCACAATTTATTATTCAATTTGTAGCATCTTCACGTATATGTTTTCCCTTCCATTCAAAATTGTTTATTTAACCCATAAATCAACTACATTTTTAACCTTTACAGGTCAATATTAAACCAGGAATAATCTCTTCCTTACCTTCTAGTTTTAAAATTCAGTCTTTTAAAACATTAAAAGAATGAATCATCTTAAATGAATAAATTATCGTTTAATATTAATAAAAATGATCTAATATAACAATGCTCCCTACCAACCTTGACATTTAAACCATTACAACATCTACAACCCATAATAGCCTTTCATATCGTGCAACTTACCTTATCTAATTGTACAATATATACATGTGATCTATCGACAAATAATAAAAATAGTTGTGTCTCGAACATAATTAATGATAAAGGTCACGTTATCCTAAGCATCGATTTAAATGATTTTTCATTGAAAACTATAAATAGATATGGATATTTCATTAGTTATGGAATCATTAAATTGAAATTAAATCATAAGGGTAAAGTAAACATTCTAACTATCCACTTGAATTGTTGTTATACCTTATTACAATTAGAAATAATGCTTAAAATAAAGTGTTGCATAGTATCTTATCCTGGAAGTAGTGGCAACGAGGAGGTGCTGGCATGAAAGAATTAAAGGCCTAAATAATGTCCACCTATTGCTATAGATCAATTAAGTGGAAGCGCAATCTTGTAAATTTAGCTATCATGGTAAATCACTCTTTTAAATGCCCAAGATTTTTGAGTGAATTCGGGAAACAAAATATAAGTTTAACGAATCGAAAGGCAACCACCAGGAAATCATGTACTTAACGGTAAAGGGAATTAAATAGCCAACTTAAAGGCATGAACTATAGGGAAAAAATCATTAAATCTTTGGCTGTCCGGTAAATCCAATAGCACCAAAATTAATCTGAAATTACTGAAGTAACAATTATATGAGTGAGAGAATAGAATTTGTTGCATTATTGTTGTGCTACAGATACATATAGTAATAAATCTCTAGGTAGTTTTTAAATTAAAATTTTGATAGCATTATAATCTCAGTGTATTAAAAACAAGAAGTCAAAGGCAATAAAATCTTTGCGTAGTAATAACTGCAATTCAATTATCAATAAATTTGTTGTGTAGTAATAATTGAAATTCAAAGAAAATAAAAATTTATGTAGTAATAAATGAAATTCAAAAGCTAATCTGGATAGCTAACAAGACTGGAAGTGCCATGCTTGGATGCACAGTGCACTGTTAAAAAAAAAATGTTAGCTAATATTGAGGAGCAATCTTTATACATCAAATTGTTTAAGAAAAATGTGTTATTCAACTAATCATTTAAAAAAAAAACATTATAAAACAAATATTGAGGATCCATGCGTTATACAACAAATTGTTAAAAATATGCATTATACAACAATCGTTGAAAACAATAATTGCACTCCCAACATCTCGCACGAATTTTCCTTCCTTTGATTTATGTTCCCTTCCTTTATCAAGATTCAATGATATGCTTGTGATCTGGTAACACATTGGAGTGAATGAGGACTAATTGCGGTTCCTTTCTGATATCTATTCTTTACTTGCATATTATCGTGGGAACATAACAACGAATTTTGATTTACCCTAGGTGAGTTCTAGTAACCTCTATGTGATCCAAGGTTAGCTTCCATGAATATTACTTGCCTAATCAACCTACGTGTTCATGGTAAACAATTCTGACAGTGTCCAAGTATTACTCTGAATGATATATCGTGGTCGTACAATAGGGTGAAATCCTAGTGATAAAACGCAGACGTCCGCAAAAATAAAAAAACGCAATAGTAATACAAAGACACAATCATCCACAGAGGTAAAAAAAACATAGATGTGCAAAGGAGATGAAATGTTTGGTGAACTAGAGAGACATCCCCAAAATCATTGTGTGGAAGCATGATTTTGCAGAGAGTAACTCACAATATTCGCAGAGGCTGAGGAAATAAATTCTCAGGAGAGAATTCCTTGCTAGGCAGAAAAAGAATCCTACAGTTATTATCGATGCATAGGAAAGTAGGGAATTCAAATCTAAATATTTAGCGCCAGAGTGAAAGACTGTCGATTCGGCTCCAGGCCGACTTCTTAGGAACATACTAATAACTTAAAAATATAAAGGAACAGAAGATCAAAACACAATTTCTTTGTATTAAAAAAAAATAAAACTCAAAGTAAAAATAAGATAATGACCCGAGAACCAAAATGCAGTCTTCCTCGGTAATAATAAAAATGCAGTAATAATCCCAACCAGAACTGGAAACTACAATAAAACGCAGTAATAAAACAAAGATCAAAAACATAAATTTAGTTACCCTTTTTTTATTTCACATGACGCACTATCGCTAACAGAAAAATTCATAAGAATAATTAAATGAGTCGTTTTCTTTTAACAACATCTATGCAAGAGAGATTTGGCACAATAAAGAAATGTGTGAACAATAAATTGAGCTATTATTCATTACAAATTATGCACATGCGTACCATAGCCAAATGTGAAGAACTGAAAGTGATTGTCCCGCACTTGCGCTCCATCCAACTCTGACTTGCCAACCGATGAGACCTCACCGGTACCTCCCAGCCTACGCTAGGGGTAATATTCTTCTCCCTAAGCCCCCCGAGCTGCAAAGGGGCCACACACACGATACCAAAAAATTCTAGCACCCAGCTCACCTCTCAAGGTCGAGCTACCACTCGTTACTCGAGCTGGGTATCCCAACTCCCACAAGAGAAAGTTCAGTCAAGATGAAATTTCAGCAACGTAACGTTACGCAAGCCATATGTGATCCATACTCCTCCTCCACCATCTCTTTTATAGAGTTTCTTAGTCATTAGTTTCCCAAACCCTCATTAGATTCCTTTTTCAATTATTTAATTAGGAAAAACCTCCCCCGTACACATGTCACCCTATCCCCTAGTTGCACCAACAAATCAATTTATTAATTAATTAAATATTCCTATTTCCCTCACCCACCTAAAAGTGTTCCTAAAACCGCTCATCAATGTCCCACTATTCCCTTAAAATTCTTAAATTACTTATGCCTTACTTAATTCCTATTTGAGTTCATAAATATAAAGTTCCATAGGCTAGATTCCTTACTAAGTTAGACATTCCCCTTTTTCGTTTAAGTTTCCCCTTTTCCTTGGGTTTCCCCCTTTACTTTAAGTTTCTTTTTTTCTTAAAGTTTCCCTTTTTTATAACTAAATTCAGAATTAGCAGGTTTAGAAAAAAACAACCAAATACCCCTTTTATTAATTACACCTCCATTATAAATTTTTTTTTTTTAAGTAAAAAAGAGTTGGAGCCTGTTATATTAACATTGACAAAATACAGAGCTGTGGGGGATGCCAGCTGTCCCGCCTAAGCAGGAAACCGAGACAGCTGGACATCCCTGTCCATGTAGCATCATAGTTGCAGAGAAGTCTGTAATTAGCAAAATTGGCGTTGCTAACTCCCGCCCGTAGGAAACCAGGAGTAGCAGGCCGCAGCATAAGACTGATGTTTTCATCTAAAACTAAGACATATAGAAAGCTAACTGTCCACAGGCATAGACTTTTAAAACAAAACCATAAGAAAAGTCTGGGTTTGAACATCAAGTAACCTCAGAGCCAGTGTGAGTGTCGTCGTCCACAGTGTGTCGCCATCGCACTGGAAATGCGTAAGCTTTGGCACATGTCGGGCATTGTTTCTTCGGTGTAGCTCTTGAGTGCGCAGCGAAAAACATATCTAGCCTCTGCTCCAGCCTCATGATGCGGAAGGTCTGGTCTTCTAGGAGATTTCTCACATCAAAGATGAGGTTGAGATAACCTCTGTCGACTGAGGGTGGTTGTGCCTGGTTGTTGTCTGCGGTCGCTCCATGCTCTTTATCTCCTCTATCTGCTCTGGTGGGTTCAGGAGGAACTTCCTCCTCCACATAGCAAGGAGAGTAAGGTTCTTCTTTGCTGATGCTGCCTTGATAGCTCGTTCCGCTTGCCATTCCTGGGGTGCTGTCCAAACCAAAGTGCGAGTGGGGGTTCCAGTTTTCCGGGACCGTGAACAAGGTGTGCGCAGGGGGGCTTTCTATTCCTTCATCTGGGATCACCTCCTCGACAATTGTCATTCCCCGCATCCTTTGTCGTTTGGCAGCCACTGCCATTGCCTTTTCAAAATCCGCCTTTCTCTTTCGACGTGACTTCGCTGCATGCCAAGCCGCCCCCCTTCGTGGTGTCCCCCTAATTCTTGGCATGGTGTTGCAGAGTGACAGTGCGGCCAAGCGAAGCGGCTGCACCAGTCGAACGAGAGAAAACTTGTTGCGATGCCAATGCTTCTGCGAGACAAGGGTTCTCGGGAGCTCTCTGCAGCCTGGAGTTGCAATGTTCACAATGAGCCCAAGCGTTATGCTAATTATGATAACCACCGCCATCCTTTCCTCCATTAAAGTCTGAAACTTAGTGCGGGTACCCTCCCCTTGTGTGAGCAGGCTCCGCTATTGAATGCGTCTGTGTGACTTCATGTCAAATTAATGGTCTTTTGATGCGAGTCGGTGAGCGCCATGCCACCGCGTCCCATCTCACATCCACGTGTCCGCGTCGTCCTCCATGTCACCCCATCCGGGGAGTGAAGATCTTGGTTGGCCAGGCCTTGGCACTGCGCGAGGACCTATGAGACTGGTGAGCCTTGGCCTTCCCAGCATAAGAGTTCCTCTCCCGTGTCCACTGCCTCGTTTGCCAGGTGATCTGCCACTTTGTTTGCTTCTCGTTTCACATGTGAAGTGATGATGTTGTAGTGCGGTTGAAGGTGAAGAGTGAAGTCAACTAGCAAGCTTTGGAGTCTCTAGCTTGGTGAGATCTTGTCTGGGTTGCATCCATGGAGTATTCTAGTGGCTAGCCTAATGATGACTTGGGAATCTCCTTCTAGTATGACCTTATGATGGCCTTTTTCAATGGCCATTTGGAGTCCTCGGAGGAGTCCTGTTAGCTTAGCCACATTGTTGGTTGTTTCTCCGAGAAAGCCTGCCTCCATATCAAGGATTTGCCCTTCTGAATTTCGTAGCACGACCCCATATCCCGCCGGTCCCGGGTTACCTCTGGAGGCGCCATCAAAGTTGGCTTTGATGTAGTGCAGTGGAGGGGGAGACCAGTTGGTAGGACTGGTAGGTAGACCCGTGTTGCATTGTTACCGAGGTTGGCTGCTAGTTATGGGTTGCCAATGTTGAAGAATACTTAGCTCCTCAGGGTTGCATTGCTGATCTCCCACAGTCCAAGGCTTACTTCAGACTGTTTCTTTGATTAGGGATTTGACTTTCTGCCAAGTGACTTCAGGTGGAGAGGATAGGGAATGGAATATTCTCTTGTTTCGCTCCTTCCAAATTTGCCAGAGCATGAATCCCGGTAGCAGGGTCCAAATGCAGTTTAAAATGGGGTTGCTGAAGGATATGTTGTCCCAGTTTTCAATTGTGCTGTTGATGCAGCTCTGATTTCTGCTGGATTTTCGCATGAGTTGCGCCCCAAAGTCCTAGATCTGTTGGCTGTAATAGCAGCCATTGAAGAGGTGCTCTTTGGTTTCCTCCATTTGTAGGCAGAGAACGCAGCGGGAGGGTCCTATAAGGCCTCTTTTATGGAGGTTGTCCCAGGTCAAGGTTCTGTTGTGCGCCACTAGCCAAAGAAAGGTGGAGATTTTAGGCCAGAGAGCAGGATTCCAAACCTTGCTCCAGATGTGCTCTGTTTCTGGTTCCTATTGGTTGGCTTGTAGTGAGTAAGCTTCCCTGATGGTGAAGACGCCATCCGGGGTGTACCCCCAACGCAGTATGTCTGGTCCTTCCCGATATCGTATTTTCCTGTTGGAGGCATGAGCCTGCCAAGTCTGCAGATTAAGAGTTTCGGGGACTCCGAGCTCTTGATGCGAGGTTTTCCAGCGACGCCATTGCTGCTGTGGGGTATGTGCTGCCCAAAAATCTTTGACTTTTAGAGGGGTGTGCTGGTGGAGAGCTCTTTTGAGGTCAGCTAGTTCCTCCAGTGAATCCAGTGGTTTGAGCTGCTGCCATGAATCTTGCCAGAAGAGGGCACTTCCGCCATCTTTTATTTCCCAAAAAGCGTGATTCTGAACCAGAGTGCGATTTTTCCAAGCGGTGTTCCATATGTTGGAGCCATGTATGCAATTGTTGTGTCTAATTAGTTGGTCTTCCGATGTGAGGGGGGCATATTTGCGCTGCCACAGTTGTTCCCAAGCTACTGAAGGATTTTTCAGCCATCTCCACCAGATTTTGGCTCCCATCACTTGATTTAGTTTTCTAGGGTCTCGGAGTCCCAATCCACCTTGAATCTTGGGCATGCATAGCCGATCCCAGTTGACTAAAGCCCATTTCTTTTTGGGTTGGAGGCCCTGCCAAAGAAAATTTCTTTGCAGAGTTCTAATAGCTTTGATGACTTTCTTGGGGGCTACCAGGGCCGTAAAGAGGTAAGTAGGCAGCGCTTGCAGGACAGACTTTAGGAGAACCAAACGAGAAGCGATATTGAGGGGTCTGAAGGTATAGTTGCGCATTCTATTGGAGATGGAGATGAGGAGGATGTCCCAAGAAATGGAAGAGGTCGATGCCCCGGTTAGAGGTACTCCTAGATAATTGGACGGAAGGGAGCTCCTGGGTATTCCTAAGAGTCTGGAGATGTGTCTCTGCACAGTGGCCGGAGTGTTAAAGAAGTAAAGCTTGGACTTATCAAGGTTGAGGGTCATGCCAGAGGCTTCAGAGAAATCAGAGAGAATAGAGATGAGCTTGGTAGCTTCTTGGGCCGAGGGAGAGTTCAAAAGGAGGGTATCATCTTGGAATTGGCTGTGTGAAGGTGCAAGCTGAATGTTGTGCAGGGGGAGGCCTTTGAGGGAACCTTCGGTGACTGCTGCTCAGAGGTAGCGTGCCAGGCCTTCCGCTAGGAGAAAAAAGAGAAAAGGGGAGAGGGGGTCTCCCTGTCGGATTCCTCTAGAGGGAGAAAAGGGTTTGGATGGAACACCATTGATTAGAATGGAGAAGAAGGTCGAAGTGATGAGATTTAAGACCCATCTTGTCCATCCCTGATCAAATCCAAAGGCGTCTAGGACTGCCCTGATGTACTGCCAGCTGGCTCTATCGAAAGCTTTGGAGAGATCGAGTTTTATGAGCATACCTGGAGTTCTTGAAGTTTTGAGGGAGTGTATGATCTCATGTGCCAAGATGACGCTGTCCATGATTTGCCTGCCTTCCACGTACCCTGACTGCTCCTTGGAGATGACAAAGGGCAGGATGGGTTTGAGCCTGGTGGCGATGACCTTAGTGATTATTTTGTAGATGACGTTGCAGAGGGCTATAGGCCTGAAGTGTTTGGGGTTGGTGACTCGCTCCTCTTTCAGAATGAGAGTGAGGAAGGTGGCATTGAGAGCTGGCAGTACCAGACCTGATGTTCGTGACTCCTCTACTACTTCCCATACTTCTTTTCTGATCAAATCCCAACAGTGGTGGAAGAAATTCGTGGTAAACCCATCCGGGCCTGGGGCTTTGCCTGCGGGCATGGCCTTGACTGCTTGGCCGACCTCTTCCTTGGTAATGGGCCGGGTTAAGGCCGCATTATGTTCCGGGGTTATTAAAGTTGGTATGTGCGCGGTGACTCTTCTGATTGCTTTCGATCTGTCTGTGACTGATTCTTTTAGAAGGTCTTGATAGTATCTGAGCAGTTCTTCCTCAATTTTGGAATGTTCTCTGATGAGATTACTCTGGCTGTCCTCTAGGTGGGAAATCCTGTTGATGTGCCTTCTATGCATCATGGCTTTATGGAAAAACTTAGTGTTTTTTTCCCCCTCTTTAAGCCATTGCACTCTGGATTTTTGCTTCCATAAGATTTCCTCCTGCTTTCTTCGCTCCTCTAGTTTCATCTGAAGCTGCTCCTCTTCCTGCATGAGCTCTGTTGTTCTGGATCCTGCAATGAAGATTTCTTGGATTTCCTCTAGCCTTCTTTCGATGGTCTTTATGCTTTGTATGATGTTTCTGAAGCTTTCTTTGTTCCATAGTTTTAGCCTCTGCTTGAAGTTTTTTAAGCGTTGCTGAAATTTGTACATACATGAGCCATGATCGATTTCTGCTTGTTCCCACCAGGATTTGGCTAGTCTTTTGAAGTCTGGATGTGATAGCCAGAATTTCTCGAAGCGAAACGGCTTGTATTTGGGAGGCTCCCCCAAGTCCATCTGCAGACCTAGTGGCCAGTGGTCGGAGCCTGCTTTCGGTAATATCAGGCTTTCCAAGTTTGCCCCTGATTCCATGATCTCCTCTGTTACCAAAAAGCGGTCCAATCTACAGGCAATGTGTTGATTGCCTGATCTACGATTGGACCACGTAAAGGTACCATTGCTATTCTCTATATCTACTAAGTTAAGATGGTCAATGAGAGCCTTGAACTTACCACTGTCTTGCTCCAGTCTTTTGATGCCGCCAGATTTTTCTTCCAGCGTCAGAATCATGTTGAAGTCGCCGCCTATGATCCAATTTGGGGTGGTTATCAGGCTCTTGACTAGCTTGATTCGCTCCATGAAGTTGTCTTTGTCCTAGCTCCCTTGAGGTCCGTACACATTTGTGATGGCTCCTTCCTGGTTCGTGCCCATTATGATGTAGTGAGCCGTGATTGTGCCGACTGTTGTAAAGGGCTTGCTGATGGTTATGTTGGCTAGATTCCAAAGTATGGCCAGGCCACCTGAGGCCCCTATGGAGTCCGTTGTGATGGAGTTACATTCTCGCCATATGCGTTGGAAGATTGCTTCTGCCTCTGCTCCTCTGCATTTGGTTTCTTGGAGCAGTAGAATGTCTGGCTTCTCTGCTATGATGCATTCTCGGAGGATCCTCTGTTTGGATCTCCCATTCAGGCCTCTTATGTTCCAGGTTATGATCTTCATCATTAAGAAGGAGGTGTGGAGTGGAGGTATCTCTCCGAGAGCTTGTGTATCTGTCCTGAGTTTATCATGAGGTTCCCTGCCTCCTTTATCAGTTGATGCATTGTTTTTCGTCCTCTTCTCTTACTTTCACGCAGGATTTTCTTCGAGCCAGAGTTCTGGTCCAATGCTATGCCTAAACGTGCAGAAGACCCTGCTGAGGAGTTCAGAAAGACCTTGTAGACTTTGCGCAGTTGTTCCTCCGGAAGGGTTTGCAGGTTCTTTTGGTTTAGGGCTTCTTCCAACTTTTCCAAATCTATCCCTGCCAACTCTCTGTCATCCAGTATCATCGGCGTGTCCCCCTCTCCCTCTCCTCTGTCCTCCATGTGGGCTTCATGATTTTGAGGGGAAGGGTTGGGTTGCATGTTCTCCACTGGTGGTTGTTGGGGATGCTTGAGCAGATTCTGCACCTGCTCCTCCTCTGGTAGATTCTCAAGAATATTGTATTGGTTCTTGGTGGCTATGTTGTGTTTGGGATCCATGGACTGCTTCTTTGCTGGATTCTTCCTTTTCGTTATAACGGTGGTGAAGCCATCTGTCTGTTTGGTGTCAGTTGCTTTGATGGTTTGCTTGATGAGAGGGAAATCTCGGTAGAGGTGGCCGTGTTCATGACACCTACGACATCTGAATGGTATGTGTTCGTAGTCCAGGGTTTGCAACCAGTCCTCATCCTGGTACTCCAGGGTTACCGCGCCAGGGAGTGCTTTGGAAATGTTCATATAAACACAGATCCTGGCATATGAAGTGTATTTTCGTTGTTTGGTAGCCTCTGATGCCTTCACATATTTCCCTAGGGTGTTTCCAATGCCCATTAAAATTTCTTCCAACCAGAACTCCTGCGGTAGGGAATACAGGCGGATCCAGACCAGAGCCATAGTGAAGTCTTCTTTGTCTGGGCTAAATATTTCGGTCCAGAAGCGAAGGAATAGCCCTGCCGAGTTGAAGAAGTATGGCCCATTTTCGAAGATTCTGTCTTTGTCCTCTAGGTTGTATAATATGATTGTGAAGAATCCCTTGTAGCTGAGTTGAAGTTCATAATCACCTTTGGGGTTCCACCAGTGCTTTATCCACTTGTTGAGGTCTCTTTCGGCTGGCCATAGCCCTAAAAATTTGTCGATGAGTGCATGCTCCCGCATGAACTGCGTATGTTCGCCCACTCTGTTTGAGCTGATGAGGTACCTCGACGGTTTCTCCATCTGCGGGATGCATTTGCCCGGTTCCCAGCTTCGTGGGTGCTTCGGTTGAGAGGTTTCGGCATCTGTGTCCATGTCCACTTTGAGGCCTTGCTCCCTGGCTAGGATCTGCTCTCGTATCTGCGGCGGCGGCTCAAAGGCGGGCCGTGTTGTTATGGTTCCCTATTTTTCATTAGCTACGACATTGCGGTATGAGGGGGGTTGCCCCGCCTCCTCGGCGCCCATTCTCCTGAAGCAGAAGGAGCCGTTCAATGAGAAAAGGCGCTCATTGGTGTTCTCACTGGTAATCTTTTCCTTGTAATCGATCTGCCGTCTTAGGCGGGTCTAGGGTTTTGCAGAGCTGACAACATACCTCCATTATAATTTTTACTTTAATAATTAAAGTTTGAATTTCTGACCCCCCTTCTTGTTACATGTTTATTTTTTTATTTTTTTATCCACATGTTCTACTTAGACCTAGGTTTTAATTTCACTAGGTTGGGCGACAAATGTTTAAGGGAAATTTTAGTTATTTAAACTTTACTCATACCAACATCTATTTTAAGGCCGACCAGGTCCTAAGGAGGCATAGTTTTCTAGGCACTAGTTTTATTAACTTATCATAGTTAAAATCACGATGTGCCCTTTAGGATGCACTATGTGCTCCAAGGGTGCCACTCACCTCCTTCCATTTTCCTTGTGGGACGTGCCCTTCAAGACGCACTACGTGCTCTAAGGGTGTCACTCACATCTTTTTGTTTTCTTTTTGCGACATGCCCTTCAAGATGCACTATGTGCTACAAGGGTGTCACTTTCCTCTTGACTGAATTTGGTAGATGTTAAACTCTTGGAGTTAATACTCCGACAGGTGATCTTGTGGGAGACTAAGGGCCTCTAAGGAATAAGGACCCTACCTTATTTTATGCCCCTTAAAATCATCATGAGAAATTGTCACAGTCTTGTTGGATCATGCTCTCATTGATGCCAATGGTTTGATTGATTGATGTCAAGTGATTGATTGATGTCAAAGGATTGATTGATTGATGGTTGATGTAATATAATATGTATTGTCCTTGATGAGAATGCATAGATGAATATGGATCAATGAGTTGTCATTGATACATGATGAAGATGGATCGATGTGGTTTCATTGGTATATGAT
>JZKD02S1649515.1:711639-723015 GCA_000966675.3 Picea glauca
TGTCCAACAAGTCTACCCTCACGGCATCGCGAGTCTCTTGAGATATATAATCGTTAACCTAAAGTTTGAGCCACGGTGGGAGTGCTAGTAGTTTGTGGAAGGATTTTTGCCACACCTCTCCCTCAATGTCTATGGTTGTCGTGCATGACCCCTTTACTCCAAATGTGAGTCTGGTCGGCAAGCTATCATCATCCTGCATTCAACAACGAATCATGTCATCAAAAACAATCAACATCATAATATCTAATCATATGTACATATGTCACGTCAACAACATATAAACCCCAATAGAGCACTCCCTGACTCGATCCGGAGTCCAAGGGGTTTCATCAATGCCTCAGCATCCTCAACATCAAGATTCATGCACACTCAGGAGATCCCAGTCAATATCACATGTCTATGTAAATACAACAACATAACATATCATCAAATCCACAATATCTCATAATCATAATCAAAACAACCAATAGTATAATGACCCAGATCACTTGCACACAAGTGTCCTCAAAATAAGTTTGCTCATGTGCACAAGAGCGGGATGTTACATGTACTTTCAATGAAAAATAAAAAATTCGGGAATGTATGTCACTTGTTTAAACAAATCATAATGGTATTCCATCTTCAATTATTCGTTCATGATCGGATTTTGACATTTTTCATTTTCTAACTTTTGTTTTTTTTTCTTTATTGAACCTCTATTAACTTTTTGTGCGTTGCATATACCAAATGACTATATTGACAACTTATGACATCTGAATGATAGTCTTGAAAGTGAACATGACTATCGGTTTGATGGGTTTCTTGAAAAAAATAGTCTTTAAATATGATGGATCCTCTTTCATATATAAAACCATTATCATGAAAATACGGAGTCCAAGGGGTTTCATCGATGCCTCAACATCCTCAACATCCAGAGTCATGCACACTCAGGAGAGTCCAATCAATATCACATATCTATGTAAATACAACAAAATAACATATCATCAAATCCATAATATCTCATAATCATAATCAAAACAACCAATAGTATAATGATCCGGATCACTTGCACACAAGTGTCCTCAGAATAAGTTCACTCATGTGCACAAGAGTGGGATGTTACATGTACTTTCAATGAAAAATAAAAAAATTCAGGAATGTATGTCACTTGTTTAAAGAAATCCTAATGGTATTCCATCTTCAATTATTCGTTCATGATCGGATTTTGACATTTTTTGTTTTCTAACTTTTGTTTTTTTTCTTTATTGAACCTCTATTAACTTTATGTGTGTTGCACATACCAAATGACTATATTGACAACTTATGACATCTGAATGATAGTCTTGAAAGTGAACATGACTATCGTTTTGATGGGGTTCTTGAAAAAAATAGTCTTTAAATATGATGGATCCTCTTTCATATATAAAACCATTATCATAAAAATCTTATAATAATCTCATCTTTTGTTTTGTACATCGCATCAAATAATATTTCACATTTTCAGTGTTGTCTACAGGTGCAGCCATGACAAAGACATCTCCTGCAAATAATTTGATATGTTCCAACAAACAATTCGTATTATATTATCACACATGCACATGCCATTAAACTCATCTACTATATATAAATTTTATATATCAAACTTACAAGTACATCTACAAATTGTTTAAAAATTTAAGAAATATATTTTCAAACAAATGAAACATAAAAATGACCTTCTATAACAAGATCAAAAACTCTATTGCCATCAACTAACAATATAGTTTCATTTGATTCCATCTCCTCTAAGATTGCAAATGGCATTTTCCCTTTTATATTAAGTTCGATATGTCTTCAAGCCTTACATATTCCACATTTTTGTTTTTGCAAATCTCTATGGATTTTGTGTCCTCTATGCAAACTGAATGAAAAAAATATTCATTTCTTCTATCAAATGCAAACACATTTTGATATCATTTTGTTTTAAGCGAATGCACTTTCCGCGTCCCATGTATTGTATCGGCCTCATATGGGATTGATATATTTACTTCTTGGTTTCCAACATACCAAAAAAAATCGCACAAGACAAGAACTTGTTAACTTGAAATCTATCAAGAACATGATTGAAGATCATATAAATTTGAACATGTGAATACAAATATCGTGTGTACATGTGTAACATGTATATATACACACACCTGCGCACATCCCTTGACAAATTGTTTTCATGTCTTAGCATCAGTTTGCACCATTCAACAACTTGATCAACAGATTCAAATCGATTGGCATAAGGGTTCATCCGATACCTTCAAAGTGCTCATTTTACACATTCCCTTACACCGTCGTGCTCTCATTTTCAATGACCGGTCTCAAAAAAATTCCAACAATGTGTAATGTTTGATTTATTATGAAGACGAAACAAACAATACAATGATCATGAATATTTGAACTAACCCACACATCCATCTAACCATATCCAATGTCGACCAAATCCAATCCCATGATCTTTCAATGAATCATAAAATTTATCAAAACAATGTTGTATATAATGTGTATCGTGTGCTTGATCATCACTTATATAAAAGTGATATTCTTTAATAACATGTCAATTTTCATTGGTGTTTTCTATGTTATAAAGACTTCGTTGAGCATGTCTATATAGAACTTGGACAAATATAGTGACTTGATTAGAATGATAATATTCACTTTGTATTTTTTTTTGTGCAGCAAATGTGTAATACTCTGCAAAATCAACTGCAAACAAAATTGTCCCTGGTGGAAACACTTCATGGGATTGTTTGAATTGTAGGTCTTGTCATCGAGCTCTATGTGAATGCTTGGTGTATTTATAAATTTCTTTCTCAAACTTCTTCAAAAAATCTATCACACAAATTTTATCTACTTTCAAATCAATCCTTTTGGAAATAACATTTAAATAATGTGAAGCTGTGATGCTAATATATTCATATCTCTTCCAATTGAATGCTATATTAGAAAATGATTGATCATTTATATCATTAGGATCATTTGAGTGAAACAAACTTAGACTTCCACAATCATCACATTTATTTCCATCAACGCATTTTTTTTGGTAAAATAATTCATCACCTTCTCTTTCACATAAAATTTCAGATATAAAAGAACATAATGTGGAAGGAGGAGGTGAACATGGCCATAAATTTTTACCAAAATCAAGAAAAGAGTCGTAATATAACTCAAATCCCACATGATAAAGAAAACAACAAGTGGCACGAACAGTGATGGATCTAAAAAACCATGGTTTTTGTTGCACAAATGTATCGATGGAAATTTTAACTTATTAAATGTGCTCTTCTTTGAACTTATTGAACAATTTTATTTGTGTCATTGGCAATATATGTTTTGGATGTTCTTCATATTGTTTTCATGCTATTCTTCATCGCAGCACATCCCTTGTATTTGGTAAAACACGAGATTCTGTCAACCAAAAATTCTAGGCCGATTATTTAATATTTTCTGCAAGTCTATCTTTGTAGGGTTGTCTAGAAATAATTGTCCAACAAACAAGTTTATCATTTGCATCTATTTGCAATCAAAATTTTCTATGTTTGTACAATTATTTTTCTTGAGGTTCCCATCACTTTTTCCATGTGTTGTTTCAAACAATATTTTATATTTCTAGATGAAACAATTGTTGCTTGTATCACTCTACTTGCAACACTCGTATCTTTTTTTCGATATTTTTCAAAAGATTTTAATACACTAGTTATATTTTCAAAAACATTTTGTTTCACCTTTGTATCTTTTGTTGACTTTTGAATACCCAATAATGATGTAGCTTCTTTTAAATTTCTTGACTTTATTAGACAGAGTAAAAGTTGACCTTGTATTGTTACTGATTCATCTTTGAAAAAAATATTATACATATTCTTAACATGATATCTTATATAATGCTTAAATCATTTCTTCCCAAATTTGTTAGTATCGACATTTTATAATATTTCATCATCAATGTTGATATATTTTCTTGCATATTTCACTTTAAAGTTTATATTAAAAAACAAAACCCAAACATAAATTCAATAAACTATATACAAGTGTCCATCTTATATTATCTAGATTTATGTACATACCTATAGGTGATTCAACTTCTGCTTGAATTTTGATTTCAACGACTTCATCGATGTTATGAGGAAAATCTATTTATGTTTTTTGAAAAACATTAAATCTGAATTAAAATCAATTATATTTTAAAAAATAATTTAAATGAATGAATTCTATACTTTTAATATAGGTAATATGTACATCCATACCTGGTTGGACTTCTTCTTGTTGAAAATCTCTATTTACATCATCATTGTTTCTTTCTTCAATATTTTCACATTCTCATTTCTTTCTCCAATAATGCTCTTTCCTTTGTTCATTATGGCAAGTTTCATCTTGAGTGCGATCAAATTTTCTCTTGCGCAAGCTTTTGTTTCCCATGAGTATAGTTATCTGTAAATATTTTTAAACAATTCAACATTTCAGTCTAGTTTTAGAAAAACTTCATTGTCACAAAAAATATTCAAAAATAATATTGAGAATTTTATAAGAAATGTTTAAAAAACCTTACTCTAAAAAAAAATTACTTTTATATAATAAGAAATTTCTTACGAAATCCTTCACCTTGAAAATAATGTTCAAGTAAGTCTTCACCTTGAAAAAATGTTCAACAAAACCTTCACCTTGAAAAAATGTTAAACAAAGCCTTCACCTTGAAAAAGTGTTAAACAAAGTCTTCATCTTGAAAATAATGTTCAAGTAAGTTTTCACCTTGAAAATAATGTTCAAGTTTTCACCTTGAAAAATGTTCAACAAAACCTTCAATATATAAATTGTTAATCCAATAAAAACTTGAACTTCAAAAAGATAAAAAAAAAATTGCATTCAAAACATCAACCACCTTGTTCAAAACAATGAAAAAGATTATTCAAACTTTTTCTTAGGGGCTCCACATATGCAAAACTATGAAATGAGAAAGTGAATTGTGTAAAATTGGTTCGACCGAAAGCATATTTATAAGATTTGGCACCAATTGAAACAAAATGACCTGTCCTTTCATTTTTTCCTAGCCAACGGAATTCTCTCACCAACCTTTCTGCCGAAAAAGAAATTGTTCAACCAAAAAGTGAGGAATATGTTTGTTTTCCATGGATTCCATTAGAAAGATATATTTTGGCCGAACAAATTATTTTTCAGCTGAAAGATTATTTTGATTGAAAACCTGCGAATGGGATTGTTTGTAGGAACCTGAGAATTCCTTCTAGCTTACTTGAACTTTGGAGGTTGTGGAGTCCTGCAAATACTCAAAATTTAGTTTCGGAATTGATACCAGCATTTACAAAATTGAATCTACTTTCAATGGATATAATTTGTTTTCATTTTCATTGTTTTTATTTAATTTTATAAAAAAATCACTACATAATATTTTCAGGTGCCATTATGATTCAGTGAAATGGAATATCTGTGTCTCTAAAAATACACAGTGGAAAATTTAGAAAAAATTATATTCAAAATCCTTAAATTGTTCTCTTCAAAAGGGTATTTTTAGATTTTACTTTTAAGTAAAAATTAAGATATATACAAGGTGGGGGAAAACATGTGTCTAAATATGCAACTTTTTCAGCTTGGTCAAATTAGAAAAATTCTAGAAATTATAATATTCATCAGTTAGATTCAAAACTATAGTCATAAGAAAATAGAGTTTTTGTAGATTGTTGTAGTATATTTTATTTGTTAAAAACTAATTTTTAATAATATATACATTGTTTGGGGGAAAATAACTCATTATCATTCCTTTCATTTTTAAGGAACAAACTATGAAACAATTACCACATTGACATATGAAATCTCAATAAAAATAATTTGAAAAATAGTCAGTAGAAAGCTAACAAAATTATTCACAAGTTTGTTTTTTACTATAAAGTGAAATTCTAAATAAAAAAATACTTTTTTATACCAGAAGTTGAAGAACCTGTGAAAATATATATTTTTTTCTCATAAAACAAACAAAATGGACACCCATCTTCATGATTTTACCAATCTTACTAGTGAATTACAATCTTTTTTTGTTCAAAAGATTTCCATGAAATTCAATTTGGTTTAATCAAGGATCACATCCAATAAGATTTGATCAATAGTTTTTTTTACGTAGGGCATTCAACCCAATTTTTTAAAATGGTTCTCTCACAATCATGTTCATAGTGTTCATTCAAGCAGGGCATTGGACTTTGTTTTTTCATAGGATTTTCTTGTTAGGTTCACTTGGGAATCCAACCTAGTTTGTTGAGAAGGTTCACTTATAGAGGTTATTCAAGAAGGGTAGACAGTTTGGTTTGATCACAACTTTTGGGTAAAAGAAAAGTTACCAAATTAATAATAACTCTCTAGTGTTCTCATTTATTTAGAGTTTGCATTTAGCGACTATTTTTACCCCCGAATAAAAAAGTGGCACTGCTGGTAGCACCCTTCTTTTGCCGGAGGCTAAAATTCCTGACTTGTTTGAAATCGCAACCTTGACAATCGAAAAAAACCTTAAAATTGATCCTTGAATCGAAAAGTGATGCTACGAGTAGCACTAGGTTTTTTTTGGAGTTAAAATTAAGACCTGATTGAAACCATGACCTTGAGAACTTGTACCTTGATAGATACAAAACTCAAAATCTGCTTGAAATAGTTACCTGATTTATTTTTCTAGTTTACATTAAAATAAACAAATTAAAAAGAAAAGAACTTTAAAAAAATCGTAACCCAAAATTTTATTTTGTTTTTTGAAGAAATGTGAAAAGAAAAGAAAATTTGATTTTTTTAAAGCCCAAAAAGAAATATTTAAAAAACAACAATTAAAAAAAAATGTGAAAAACCCAAAAACAACATAAAAACAAAATTGAAAAACAAACCAAAAAAAAATAGCCCCCAAAACACCCAAATACAAAATTATAAATAAATAAATTAAAATGTAAATTAAAAAATAAAATACAAAAATTATATTAAAAAAAAATTAAAACAGCAATAAGCAATGACAAATTATTATTTAAAACTATTTAAAAAAAACATTAAAAAAACACAAAATACAAACCAAAAATCTAGTTTTAAACAAGTAGTCTGGGTGGGGGTGCAGGATTCTTGGAATCACGCCTTCCTAGTCTGTCCACCATGATAACCCTTACTTTCTCATTCCTCCCACCTTAGTCATTTCCCTCACCACCTTCATGCCCCTCCCCTCCCCTCCTATTTCTCCCCCTCCCACCTCTACATCGCCCATAGACCAACGTAGCAGTGGCACGTCACTGCTAGGATGGTATGCATGTGGTACAAGGGTGGGAAGAACCTTGTCTTTCACCCATTCCATTTCTCCACTCCTTTCTCCCTCCAACTCTCACACCAACTACAAACCAACCCAATAGAAACATGCCATTGCAAGGCTAGTATGTGGGTGGTGCGGGGGTTGGAGGGGGCGTAGAGTGGGAGGGAAAGGGAGGGGAGGGGAGGGACAAGGCAGTGGCATGGGAAACACCCAATATTCCTCCCACCCTCGTATCGCCCACAGAACAACCCAACAATGGGGAAACAAGGCAGTGGCATGGGCAACGACCGAGATTCCTCCCACCTCCACACTACTCACGAACCAGCCCAGCAGCAGCATGCCACTGCTGGGTTGGTTCGGGGGTGGTGCAAAGGTGTGAGGGGGAGGAAGGGAGGGGCGGGGTGGGGCGATGGCATGGGGAGTGGTTGAGGGGGGAGGAATGAGCGAGGAAGGCTTCGTGTGGTGTATGGACGAGGGGGGTGTGATTCTAATAATTGTCCCCCCATGCTATTAGTTTAAAAATTCATTGTTTGGTTTATATTTTGTGTTTTTTTAATGTGTTTTTTTATTTGTATTTTTAATTTTAATTTTTTTTTAACATTTTTAAATTGTGGTTTAGTTTTGTTTTAAAACTTTGTTTTATAATACAACTTTTGTCTTTTATTTTTTGATTTAGTTTTTTTTCTATTTTTTTAGTTCGTATTTTATTGTTTGTTTTTGTTTTTATAATTTTGTATTTGGGATGTTTTGGTGGATTTTGTGTGATCCGCGTGGATATCGATGGCCACCCACCTATTCCACAGGCTCAAAAAATGGTTTTCCATCTTGGCATATTTTCAGCAGGTTTTTGGGTTCCAAACTTCTGGGGCCATTTTGAGGCCCTAAACAATGTTTTTTGGGGATTTGGGGCCCAGGTAACTGCCAAAGACCCTAACCTGGGCCAGTTAAAAATTAGTTTTCTCGGTTAGAACTTTCCAACAGTATAATGAGTGCCCCAAATAGACATCATATGCAAACGTTACACCCCAAGAAGTTGACATATCAAATACCCCCATTAGGGCCCGCAAACCTTTTGGATTTTCATCTTCCAGGGTTAGGGTTTTGGGTTTTACTTATGTTAAAAATTCCATTGGAGCCTCATTGTAACAATCATCTTCTTTCAAATGCGAGTAGTCATCACATCTCTTCTCAGAGATAAGCTACCACCATTCTAGCGAGTCTTTCACTCAATATTTTTATAGTCTTTGTACATTTTTGCTCATTAATAGAAATTGTGTCTTACTTTATGTCTGTGTTATGGTTGAATATATGATACATTTTTGTTGTATTATTAGATATCCACGATATCTATGTACATTTATTTATTATATCTCCGCTCTTATTTCATGCCAAAAATAATCTGGATCAGTGGTATCAGAGTAGGCTACTCTTGATCGTTTTTCAGTGCATGTCCTCGACGAGGTCCGAGTATAGCAAGTTGGGTCTCGAGCTTGTCTCTCTTGAGGAAAATCGATCTCTCACGCCCAAGAAACCCTCCACGGTGGAAGAAAAGAAAAATGACGGAGCAAAAGATTCTATTCATTTGTTTCTTGAACAAGCTCTCACACGACAGAGAGATGAAATGATGGATAATTTTTCCCACATCCTTCAATGCATGTCGATAGCAGTAGGCCCATCTTCATCAAGCAACCACTTTGGAGGCACCTCACCTTTCAAGGTATAGGTCAATTTTGATATTCCTATATTTGAAGGTCAGATAGATGTGGATGCCCTAGACAAATGCTTAAATATGTTAGAAGGTTATTTCTCTGTTCACAATTTTTTCAATAGAGAAAAGATCACATTCACTCTCCTTAAGGCTCTCCCCCATGTCAAACAATGGTGGGAAACTTGCTGGGAGCAAATTTACATAGAGGATTCTGGAATATACGAGGTCGAGCCCACGCAGGATTGTTTTGTGGATGTGGTAAAGGAACAATATTACCATGTTGGAAACTATGAGGACTAATACATGAGATGGACCACACTACAAAAAGAGAGGGGCCAAGCAGTGTCGTAGTTCACCAATACCTTCCATACCTTGTGCACCAAAATTGGTATCAAATACTCTGAGTGACATTTGGTTTTGAAATACTTTGGGGCTCTACACAGATACATCCAAACTGAAATCGATTTTTTGGACATGTCATCACTCGGTACTACTTATCGATATGTTGTTAAACTCAAGCAGAAATTTAAGCACTATAACAAATGGGATTTTGGATCTACAAATCCGCAACAACCAAAGTATGAGAAAGACAACCCTAACAAACAACTTCCTGAAAACCAGTCTAAGCCACAGGAAAAGAAAGGCCATGGGAAGATGAAGAAGGACACTGGAAAATGGTGTGATTTCCACAAACGCCCCTGGCACAACACCGATGAATTTTTCTCAAAACACTCATTGGTGGCTGAGATCAAAGACAAGGAGACAAACCCTAATTCAGAATCTGATTCTGAAAATACTGGTAAAAGACAGATCATCGACACAAACCCCACTGCCATTGTTGCGACTGTAATAATTCAACCAGAAGAACCAATAGATCCTAAATATGGGGAGCACCTTTTTCATTCACATATGTGGGTGAAGAAGACCTTGTTGAATTTAATTGTTGATAGCAGAAGCTAGTAGAACCTCATCTCAGCATAGGTCATCAAACAGTTGGGATTGTCGACAACACCACACCTACATCCATACAACATCAGGCTTTTCCAGGGACGCAATCTCCGTGTTAGCCAGCAGTGTCGATTGTCATACGACATCCATCCCTTCAAGGATGAGGTATTATGTGATGTTTCCCCACTAGATGTTTGTGATGTTCTCTTGGGACAGTCCTATATGTGGAAACACCATGTTGTTTATGAGTCTCAACCTCGTAGTGTCATTGTTACTTTGGGGGGTCGTATCTAGAGAATACCAGAGGTAGTTACAACTACTTTCCCACCTAAATAGTGTTGCAAGGTAGTATCTCATACTACAAAATTCATCTTCTTCACATTTTGTTCAAAAGGTGAACAGAAGGATACTGCAACCACTACAGCCTCGGACCAAGCACCTTCTGTCCAATAGAAGTGGGTCGACAAGACTGCAACAAAGCACAAATATTCCTTCTTCACACAGACATCTCATGTATCCCGATCGGTTGAATAGATTCAACCTCGCCAACAACATGTTTGTGAAAACCTTCCACAAATCAAGCAGCGCGATGTCTCCAACAAGGCAAGTAGCTCACCAAGATTCATATTCAGCAAATGCTTCCCCCTCTCCCCCGGGAACTCAACGCAATGGAGACCATTAGTTGCTAAAGAGGGAGGATTGATCCAGGTGGATATCGGTGGCCACCCACCTATTCCACGGGCTCAAAAAATAGTTTTCCATCTTGGCAGTTTTTCAGCAGTTTTTCGGGTTCCAAACTTCTGGGGCCATTTTGAGGCCCTAAACAATGGTTTTGGGGGATTTGGGGCCCAAAATATTGTCGAATTCACTAACTTAGGCTAGTCAAAAATCATTCTTCACGGTTATACCTTTCCAACGGTGTATCTAGCGCCCCAAACGGAGATCATATGCAAACGTTACACCCCGAGAAGTTGACGTATCAACTACCTCCATCGGGGCCTGCAAATCTTTTGTATTTTCATCTTCCGGGGTTAGGGTTTTGGATTTTACTTATGTTAAAAAGGCCTTTGGAGCCTCATTATAACAATCATCTTCTTGCGAATGCGAGTAGCCACCACATCTCTTCTCAAAGATAAGTTGTCACCATTGTAGCAAGTATTTCACTTAGTATTTTTACAGTCTTTGTACATTTTCGCTCATTAATAGAAATTGTGTCTTACTGTATCTTTGTGTTATGGTTGCATCTCTGATACATTTTTGTTATATTATTGGATATTTGTGATATCTCTGTACATTTATTTATTATATCTCCGCTCTCATTTTGTGCCGAAAATAATTCAGATCATTTTGTTTATGGGTTTGTTTTTTTGCTTTTGTTTTCTTTCATTTGGTGTTTTTCTTTTTCAGTTTTTTTAAGTTTTTTTTTTTTTTTAAA
>JZKD02S1649515.1:723178-748197 GCA_000966675.3 Picea glauca
TAGAAGCAGATTTGGAGTTTTTTATCTACTAGGGTACAAGTTCTCAAGGCCATAGTTTCGATCATGTCCTAATTTTAACTACAAAAAAAACAAGTGTCATTGGTAGCATCACCTTTTTATTTGAGGGTCAATTTTAAGGTTTTTGTTCGATTGTCATTGTTGCAATTTCAAACAATTTATAATTTAAACCTCTCGCAAAACAAGGGTGTTATCGATATCACCACTTTTTGATTCGGGGTTTGATTTTGGTGTTTTTTACACAAAAATATGAGATTTTTGGACCAAAGTTCTTGTTTTTAGGTCACTATTCTTGTTAAGTTGGTAACTATGTTTACACTGAAGAGAACAAAAAAAGGAGGGATTTTCCCACTATTAACCGCTTTCATGAAAAATTAAAAATTGTGAGTTAACACCACATTTTTCATGTGCAACATAAGTTAACCCCACAATTTAAACCTACATTGTTTCTTGTGCAACTGGAAAACAATTCCAAGAGAAATAGGAGTTTGAATTATTAAATGATTGTCCATACTAATTAACTATTAATTAATTTATAATCCATTTCTTATTTAGGATACATTTTGGGGGTTGTATTTTCTTATGCTTTTTAAATATTGACCCAATTAGGTCTCTTTGAAAGATCATCTCATTAGGCATCTTCCCATCAGGCCCTTTTGAAATATTGACCCATCAGTCCTTTTCAAAATATTGGAGAAATCAAGCCTCTTTAAAAGATTGGTCCATCAAGCCTTTTCTAGAGACTAACCCATTGGGCCCTTTTGAAATATGGGCCCATTAGTTCTTTTTGAAAGATTTCCCAAATCATGCATCTTTAGAAGATTGATTCATTGGGCCTCTTTCGAATATTGATCCATCGAGTTGTTTTTGAAGATGATCCCAATACCAAGGGAAAGTTCGACCCATTTGAAAGATTGGCCCAATCAGCCATCGATCCCTTTCGAATGATTCCCTAACTTCAAAGAAAAGGCCCATTAGGTGGTCTTTGAAGAAACAAAACAAACAAAGGCCCTATAACTTACTCCAATTCAAAACTTCAAACCTATAAAGATTAATTCAAAAGAGCCACCTTCAAATACAAAGGTCCATCAAGGTTATTTAAAAGAACACTTAGAAATAAATTAAAGGCCAAAATGGCTTCCAATTGTATTTAATCACCTTGATATTAATCAAGAACCACAATTTTTTTCTCAACCCTGTGTTGTCCTTTGGCCATGGAAAGCACTTCACTTTGAATATGTCCATCGCCACTCATCTTTGGATGCATAACATACTACACAAATAAATATCATAAATTCAAATGTATTAACTCTATGGTAGTTTGAATTATGAAGGCATGTATCCTAACAATGCAACAATAATGCATGCAAACATCATACGTTCAACCATGAATTCCATTCCAATTCATTCATAAGAAAAAACAACTTAACAATGGAATTATAAACAAGAATTCACAATAGAAATGTGTAACACCCCATTTTTAATCCTCTAACTAATTTGTAATTAATTATGATTAATGATGGTTTATCTCAACATGCAGACAATATTTCCATGCTATAGCTTGTAAATTTTGTAATGTAAAATAAATCCAAACAATTGACTAATGGGTGGAGCATGCATATTGGCCATGATACCACAAGTGGGAATAGTGAGGGGTGTATCATGCTAGAGACCCCAAGTCACCTTGTTGAACTATTTTCGGCAATAATCAGGATATTTTCATTTTTCCTAATTTCAAAGGAAATAAGTCAATGAGAGAGGTTAATAGTTGAACAACCAACCATCCCTAATGAATATCGGTATGGAGAGTTGGATGAAAAATTGAAGAATGTTAGCCAGGGTACAACAAAGTACCACCTTGGTTTCCCTAATTGACTAGAATTCTTATGACATAAGAAAGAGAAGTATTGGTCAAGAACCTTCTTGGAAAAGAGGAGAAGAGACACACGAGGGGTGCTAATGAGAACACATGAAAATAGTGTGGGGGGTATGTTGTGCACATGTGAAGTAGAGCTCATGCAACAGAGGCTAAGCATGAAAATAATGTTTGTTGTGCCTACGTGAGGAAGATATCTTGTGCAACAGAAGCAGAGCTCGCACAGGAGCAGGAAGAACAGAAATGGGTAGCAGGAATCCATGAACAAAAGATTGACGTCCGGATGAGAATGTGGAGGATTCTACGAGTAAGAGAAAGGGGAAGATTGAAAAATAGATAGACGAGAACCAAATAAATAATGTTTTGTGTTTGACTGGTCTAAGAACCAAACCTAACTTAAGATGAGAGAGTTGCGAGTTTGATGCTTCTTGGAAACAAACTATCACTAGAAGGGGAGAGCGTTGATGGACAATGTAGTCATGAAGGGACTCCCTTGTGCATAATAAGTCCAACTGGGAAGGTATCATATAAACCTATGGAGGCCCTGGGCATGGTGGGTATATAGGGTTTTCAACCAATGGTTTTGGTGAAGGAGAGAGGCCATCACGTCTGAATTTCTTTGAGGGTCTGAGGAATCCCTTAGTGGTACCGTGGCCTAGTATGGATGTGGCCAGAATAAATATAGGATAATGCATATGAGCCTATGGTTGGATGGAAAAGTTCTCACCCACAGTCTGTTAGGCTAGCTATAGAGTTCTGAACATATAAGTGTGTATGCCTATTTAATGGGCTTAATACATGTTTCCCTTGCAAGTCTCTATGTTTGTGTAATTGTAGAACTAGATGATTTGTGTAGGCTTTGCACATCTGAGTGTATAAACTATGTATGTTGTTATTAATGTTAATAACTCTTTAAACTAGTGAAATTAATGGAAATTGCTTAGCTATGAGAAAGAATCTATAAGGAAAGTGCATGGTTGTATATCTATGTTTTCTTATTTGAATAGTAGTATATCTGTTGTAGTAGGTTTTCCTATGAAAGGAAGCCATATTCATAATCTAAGGAATGAATGAATGCGTGAACTTTGTGCTAAGTTCAATTTCACCCAAGTTATCCTCTATGAATGCATGAATGTATGACCGACAATGTCATAGCTTGAGAATATGTGAGGTGTCTTGGACTATTTATATATGGAAATGGAACCCATGAAATGGAAAGTTTGTAGGATATAAATCAAAAGTTTATGGGAAAGGTATTCCCTATGCATTATCTAGTTTTTATGCCTTTGAAAGCCAATAATTCTCCATGTGGTATATTTCATGAGTTGATGGTCTATAATGGCCAGTGGTTGAAAACTCATTCATTGGGAAATTATTTAGAGTGAAGAGATTATTCACTTAGGGAACTCTTGTTTTTTCTCCTTTAACCTTTGAAGTAAACTTCCTTAGTGTAGGAAAATTCCAATCTTGTAGGTTGGTGGGCTCATGGGAGCCAAAATACTCATTTTAATTTGAATTTCCTTAGGCGCGAAACTTTTAGAGTGGCTCAAATAAACCGAGAGAGAAACCCTAAGAATGGGGAGGACCTATTGACATGGAGCCATGTGATGGTGGCTTGGAATATTTCCCATGGGAGGGCCATTGTGGAAAGTTGTAGAAGTGTGGGACTGGAACCCAAAGGAAAAATGGACTATGTATCGAGGAGAGATCTTAACCATCTGTCTATAGTTGAGGTTGATATTGACCATTTGTGGAGAAGTTTCAAGGTAATTATTGCAGAAGAAGACTCGTGAGATGGAGTCCATAGAGATGGTTTCTAAATGGTCCACGGTTCATGCGCTACAGAGGAGTTGAGAAATCGACAATATGAACCCTGTCGGATAATGTCGTGAGCACAATCTTGAGGATGATAGGATCCATTGGATCAACATAGATAAGATCTGAACCATTGGATATGTTCGGGCCAAAGGGATTGTTGAGTAACACATATGTTAAAGAATGTGCAAGTTTGGGTAGCCATGAGGATCTGGACTATTGATCTTGGACAGTTCGGGTCATCCGATCTCATGGATAGCATGTTGATGCAGAATGTGACTTGCGAGAATATGTATGATTGTGTTAATATTGGATAGGTTGCAAGTGCGGATCTGAAAGAGTAGGATCAATTGGACCAGCGGGGGATAGATCTAGACCATCAAATATCTCGGGCTAGTGACCTAGTAAATATCATGTGGATTGGAGAGTCTGTAATAATCTAAACCATTGGTTAGCACAAGTGTTGACCATCCCATATGTTGTACATGCATGTTACCTTGGAAGGGACTTGGAGTGTGATGGTATGCCATGTTTACCTATTGATTCAGTGTGCCATGTTGGCATGTTGTGTCGAGGAACATGTTAGCATGAATAGATGGGTCCAAGATTGTGACATGGTAAGTGACACATGGAAGAGGACATGTTTCCTTCATGGTGAGTTTAGGATGAATAGAGGGGTAGTTATCAGTCAAACACCATGGAGCTCGAACAAAATGAGGATCATCGATCACAATTGATCTGGACCATTTGATTTATCGGGAAGCCTTCTTTCGAAATTATTTTTTCTAGGAGGTTTTCCGATAGTGTAAGTCCAAAGCATAAGAGCCCAAACAGTTGTTGATAGTTGATCTATTGTAGAGTCGAGCCGAAAGGATCCAAGACATCAATTTCATTGAGGGCTTGGTCCGTTGAAAAAATTAGGGTTTTTTGTGCTCATTCACTATTGAGTGGGTTGGGGATTTTGTAGAGATTTGGGCCATTGGATCTAGAACCTTTCATATGTTGGATCCATCAAAAACCGTTTTATTGGAAGGATAGCCTAGCATCGTAAATTCATTAACCAAATATAAGAGTTTGATAGTGTTTCAGTGTCAAACTTCAGAAATATCCACGAGCTTGGTAAAAATTGACATTCGATGGGGATTTCCCAATAAGAGTGAGTTGATAGCATTGTAGGCATAAAATCTTGATGGGTCCACGTCAACTAGAATGTCAACTAGAATGTGAGGGATGGCTCCACATGTATTTCAGTGGGCTACTTACGTCGACCATTACACATGGAGGTTAGGTTGGATATGTGACATCATCAAAGGACATTCCCAAGCAATATTAAAGGAGGCATACATTTCTACCTAGAACTTGGATTTGGGAAAGCTTATAGTCATTGGAAATCCCCTAAGGATCAAAATTGGATTATTGAATTAAAATTGAGTTTGGATCTATGGATTGGAGGATAATTTCAAAGGTTGGAAGAGTAAATTTTGACACCCCACCAGCCTAAGGAAGGGTTAGGGGGTTGGGTGTGTTACAAAATGGAGAATTTATCATTTGGACAAGTTGTTCCAAGGAAATTTGTGACTAACAAACATTTTTCCACCCTATTGTAGGCACCTACTATGAATTCCACCCCGAAGTTAGGCTATGATTCCACCAAGGAAAATGAAACAAACTAATAATTAACATGTCTCTTACCCAACCTAATTACTCTTAGACTCATCCAAGTTGTTTACCATATAACACTTCAAGTATCCATCTAGCCAACCCAACCATAGCACTCCATTCCATTACGCCACACAACACAAGGAAAATATCTCTACTCAGTAGTTCCTTGGGAATATTCTTCCCTCCAATGATTTTTAGTGTGTGGAGAAGGAGTCCAATTTGTTGTATTCCATATAGAAAACCCAATAGAGTTTTATCTTGGCTCTTGAGCACTCAATGAGTAGTAATATACATGGAATAGAAAAGGTTTCCTATGGATCCAACCTCTATGCTCCTCTACAGCCTTCCATCTCTCTTCATAGGTCCACAGTCTTCTCTTCCATTTTCTATTTGCAACTTACATGTTTTAATTTCAATTCCCCTATAGGAGAACACTACTCCAACACTTCAAAGGTTTGTTAATATGGAGAATAGTTTAAATGGTGTAAAACTCAAACAATGAGAAAATTTGAATGAAAGTCAAATGAGTGAATTGACGAGTTAGATCAAATTTGCATGAAGGGAGAGTGCAAGGAAAAAAGATGGTTCAAATTTCTATGAAGTTTGAATTCCCATGGGGATATAGTATGTCACACTCCTCATGTCTTGTACACAACCCTCATATCCTCATAACTATGGAAGGTGGACTTCCCCACCAATCACCACTTTCATTCAATGATCAGTGGTTGGGGTTTTAATAAGGTACATGGTGAAAAGGTGAAAGTTAGAATCTTAGGATTATTTATCACTTCCTTGGACCCCCTTTTCCTCTTCCTCTCTAGTAGACTCATAGCCTCTCTCATGTTCCTCACATGTTCTCTACAACCATCCTTGCACTTTTATATTAAATTTCAAAATAATATTTACATATCTTGAAAATACCATGACAAGTCTACCTTATGGTATATATAAAGCATAATTATCGAAAATACATGCCTAGCCATTCAATAGTCGAACTTATCCTTGAGCTCTGCACTACAAAGCCATAAAAGATCCTTACATCATTTACATACCAGGTTATTTTATCTAAACTCAAACTGTTGGACTCTTATCATTTTAACCATTATTTAGAATTCAATTTAAAACATCCAAAGAGTCAAAACCAAGATATTGCATACTATTTAGGAAATTTTTTATGTCTAAAATGAGTCTCAAAACAAAAAATTGTACTATCAAAATCAACTTTGCAAGAACCAATCACATTTTAGAGGATGACATCATCTCATGGGATGGGTTGACATTGCTTGAATTACAAATATTTATTTGTCAAATTATAAATGGTGGATGAAAACCCATAAATAACTATGATAGTGATTTGAAAAAAATACTCACAAATCAATTTTAAATATGACATAAATATATATGAAATAACTATACCCATAAAATAAAGTATTCTTAAATTACTTTTAAATAAATATATTAAATAAAATACTCATATTGTAACGAACATCCTCGTTACGACGACAAACCTCTTATAACAAGTGCAAATTTTTTTTTTGTGTGTGTGTGTGTGCGTGTGTACAAGGGTAACAAGACATTATACTCTGGGCCGCCACATGACGACGAATAAGCGCAAGAAACTCACACAACAACAACATGAAAACCCGACATAAAGCACCTCAAACATCTGCGAGCGATGCACGAACTCAACCAACAAGAGAAAGAAATGACTAGAACCAACTAGAACCCTCATGCAGTACAATGAAATTCCATTTCGCAAGGAGGTTACTAACTAGGACTATCTTCATGACATTAATTCCCATACATGCGAGAATCCCACTATCTATCATCATACATTGCTTTATAAGACAGTGCGCACCATTGATTTTATTAACCGATTCAATCGCATGTCAGCATTCTTCTAAAGGTACGAGAGAAATCAACTTGGTTCAAATGCGTAAAAGGTTAGTATGCCTCAATAAATCGTAAATCCACATTAATTTAGGGCGCAAGTTCAACTAAATAATAAATGCTTCACCCTAACCTTGAATAATATAGGGACCTTACATGAGGTAAAAAAAAAGCTTCTTCAACAGGCAGTCATCTATGAGTTTTTCCTGGGTGGCGTAACATACCCAAATCTTGATTATTATTTGTGCGCAAGTCACATTGTAACTTTCTTGAATGATTAAATTAAATTCAAAAGTGAAGTCATTAATAATCATGAAATCCTTGGTGTAATTATTTTCTTAAGGCTCCCATTAAAATACATGTTTTATAGAATAAAAAGGAGTAGGTTCTAAAAGGTCTAGTGTTCAATCAAGGATCTAAGAGAAGATAATGATGTGATTTAATTCTCAAATATAATTTGTTGGTGCTTCCGCTAACTTAGAGAATTTCACCAAGCTCATTATCCATTCATAACTGTCAAGTTCAACCGGATGAAAGATACGACTTAATAACCAAACCCTGTTCAATTATAAACCAATAGTCAACCCCTTTACAAATATAAATTAAAATCAATCCCTTTATCCATGAAATAAAAAGGTGTTAAACTAACATGACTTCTAAATCGTGTAAAACTTTAACTAAATTATATTCTTAATTCTAAGCACCATTGAAGTTAAAATTCAGAATTTTAGGATCGTAAAATAATAAATAAACCCAACAACATTTCCATTGAATTGTGTTCTAAGTTACAATTGCGCCTGAGTTTGCCATTTAATTATAACAATGGCGATGGAATTAGATTCTAAACTGGAAAAAGATAACTAAAATCATTCTGAGGTAGAGTTTCTTGTATCAACATAAATCCAGTTGATTCTTTTAAGCCCAAAACATAGCTAGAACAGGCTCGCCTTGAGGATAACTTAACGAGATTAAATCTGGAAAAAAGAAGCAAGGGAGGCTGAGTATAAAAATTTAACTAGAAGGCGATTGAACTAAAATGTTAAAGAATTAAAATCAGAGGTCCGTCCAACCAGAGAGAAGGATATTAAAGGATAACGAACCCCTGTGCTCATATACTTCTGACAAGTCTGGCTCGCAGGGTATCTAAGGTGTTACTGTTCAAACAAAATTTTGCCAAAAATTATAGCATAATTAATGCTACCCAAGGATTTCCGTAAAGCTTGGCACCAAACTCCCTTACCAATCAGGCCATAGTGATGGCTACTAGTCTACCATAAAGATGGCTCCCGTAAAAATTGCCAAGATGAAATCTTACTACCAGTCACATCCTATGCTGTTAAATCTCCTGCCATCCAAAAATACCCTCATATCACTGGAGGTGCAATAGGTACGTCAATGTGGCACAACGATCGTAGATCCCTATCTTTCCTTAAGTGGCTATGTCCATCTTTTGGAAGGAAAAAAAAAATAACACCGCAGTCAACCAGGAAAGCAAAACGTGGCCACTACTCTGTCAAAAGGGAAGAAAAAGAACTAGTCCACTAAAGCCAAATCAGTCTCATTAACTAGGGCACATCGTGGATAATTAAGGCAGAGGCCGAGTCATATGACTAACAGTACAACGAGGGCGTTATCTCTCTGTCAGTATTAGAGATAAGAGCTATTGTGGGAAATCAAATGGAATCAGCCAACCCTTCGAAGGGAAAGCGTGGGTTTTTCAGCAGCCAATCAAAACTATATAAAAAGAGAAATCGCAGCCCAAAAGCCTTTCTAAAAGGACTTCCCCAATCCAATGTTATCCGTTAAATCCAGGTCGGGATTTCTAGTAATTTCTTGTGCTATTTGAGTTTATAAAGCACAGGGTCAGAACGCAGAGTACTCAAGGCCACTCCGATCAGGACAAACGCATTCCTTGCTGTGAATACGAATTAACTCAGGGTAGATAGATCCATCTCTAGGTAACACTCTACCCTTAATCATCCTGGCAAAGAGGAAATGCTTTACATGTGTTATCATTACTAAAGTTGTGGTAAGTTCTCACAGTTACACAATGACCAACGCGGAGGATAAAACCCTTTTTCATCCACTAACTACTTAAAATATCAGAGTTATACATACATTTTTACACCTGTAACACAAATTTCATTGCACAGGTAAGGTTTATACCTCCATTACATAATGACAATGCATAAGTAATTCCTTTTCATCTATTATTTAATTAAAATGGCAGAGGTAATTTATAAAAATATTTTTCATCTGTTACAAATTTACCATCACAGAGGTAAGGTTTTTTTTTTTTTTTTAACCTCCATTACATAATGACACACAGAATAATAAAAGCAAGTCAATCTCCATGAAACCAATGCAGATAGAAGTAAAATGCTATTCATATCAGGATACCAATTTAAGGATGTTGTCATTAGTAGGAGAACGCCTGGCCATAAGGATAATTCGTCGGAGGGATCGTAGGGATTCTATCAGTCAAGGCACAAGATAATCAACCGGAAAATACAATACAAATACCCACACATCCTACTCTGCAATGGTTAGGACCTCCAGGACACATAAGAAACCCTCAAGCCTAGGTTCCCATCGATTTTAACCATTTAAGGTCTCAGGGCTAGCGACTGTTCTGAGGAACATGGAGGTGTGTACATCTCGCCCGACACTAGCAGACCAAACTCAAATGCTAAACCAACAACAACAAAGCTAAGAATAAAGGGCTCCTCTATCAATCTAACACCCAATCCATTACAATCAATAATCATATCCAAGCATACGTCACAATGCAATCTACTCTACAAATAAAAGAGCATACCGTTGCCTTATCACCCACTTCGAATGACGTCCTGCGCTCCATGCCGCTCCCGCTCGCTGACCGTCAAGACTACACCGGTACCTCCCAGCCAATGCTAGGGGTACTCTGCTTCCCCCTTATCCCCCTGAGCCGCAAAGGGGCCACACACTATCCAGATGGTACGTCTAGCTCCCAACTCGCCTCACAAGGTCGAGCTACCACTCCTATCCTAACTGAGAAATCCCAACTCCCCACAAGTAAATCAGTCAAGTCACTAATCCAGCAGTGTAACATTACGCTAACAGCCGATCCCCCTTCTTCCCTCTCCTCTTTCTCTTTTATAGAATTTTTGAACTTCCATTATTTTCCTAATCTCATTAAATTTTAAGTTTTAATAAAAATCTTCTAAAAGTTCTCCTTCATACAAGTGTCATCCATCCCCCACTTTCCTCCAATAATTATTTTCTTTAAATTAATAATTGTCTCAATTCCATCACCCACCTAGAGTTACTCCGAAATTTACTCCTAGGTGTCCCTAGATTCCCTTACAGGTTTTAATTACTTTCTCTAAAATGATGTTGCTAATTTAGTTCAATTTAGAAGGTTCTTTATTGCAGATTCTTTACTAAGTTGACCTCGCTTTTTACCATAAGTTTCCTTCTTTCCTTTATTATGTTTCCTCCATTTCTTAGTTTCCTAACTTTTGTTATTCCTTTCTTTCCCCTTTTTATTAGAGCCAAAAATGGCAGCTGCGCAAATTAACCTCTTTTCCTTTTTATTAATAATTTAATATCTTTTACACTTTCACAAGTTAAACAATTAAATTCTTCATTACAATTTTAAATCCACTGATTTTAATTAAATTCTTACTCTATTCATTTTACCCCAAAATTTTTATGAAGACTAAAACTATTACTTAAGTGGTTTTTAGTTTAATTTTTTTTTTTTTTTTATAGGGTATTTTTCTTAAGGTTAGACAAAATTTTACCCCTAGAGAAGTTTTAGACTTAGGACTTAGATTCTGAACTGGGAAACATTTAATTAGGGAAGTTGTTTAAGAATTTTCTAATGTGTTAAATGTCTTAGGGCCATCTAGGTTTGTTCCTTCATCATCATCAACGCGACGTGCCCTTCAGGACGCGCCACGTGCTCCAAGGGTGCCACTCACCTCTTTTGTTCTTTTGCGTGATGTGCCCTTCAGGATGCACCACGTGCTCGAAGGTGCCACTCGCCTCTTTTGTTTCTTTTGCGCGACGTTCCCTTCAGGATGCACCATGTGCTCCAAGGGTCCCACTCACCTCTTGACTGATTGGTAGACATCAATAACCCCTAGAGTCAACACTCCGCCAGGTGAACTTGTGGGATACTAACGGATTCTAAGGAATAAGGCCACCACCTTATTGCGTGCCCCTTAGAATCATCGCGAGCGACTGTCGCAGTCTACCCTCGCGGCATCGTGGGTCCTCTCGAACTAGGTAATCGTTAACCTACAGCTCGAGCCACGGCGGGAGTGCTAGTAGGTTGTGCCAGGGCTATTGTCCACACCTCTCCCTCAACCTCTCTGGTAGTCAGGTGTGTGGCCCCTTTAATCAATATGTGAGTATGGTCAGTAAGCTATCGTCGGCCTGCATCATCAAAAATTGTGTTAGAACATGTCCACATCATATCATCTAATCAATGTACTAAAATCACAGTAAAACAATCAAACCCCAATAGCACACTCCCTGACTCGATCCGGAGTCCAAGGGGTTCCGTCGATGCCTTTGCATCCTCAAGGTCCAAAACCCTCCACACTCAGTAAAACCAAGTCAATATCACCTGTCTAGGTCAATGCAGAAAAACATCATGTCATCTATCATAACGCATCATAATCAAGGACAAATGTTTTAATATCAAAATAGTCCATATCACATGCGAGCAAGTGTCCTCAAAGAATAAGTTTTCTCAATGCACCAGAGCAAGATGTTACATACACCCCCTCTTGGTCTAAACTTCGTCCTGAAGTTTCTCAGTATAAATGTTGAAATAAGTGTATGACAATATCATATGTCTATCTATCAAACAAAAATGGAAACTGTCGATGCATATCATATGCATCCTCCTAGGTCGTCGAGTGCACACTATAATTGTCCCACTAGACCTTGACCTGATCTACTATTCGATGTCGTAACTATTGATCGCGATGATATAAGATGTGGACCGGCTCAGCCATGAGCGCTCCCTCATCCGATACCTGCCAGGAACTCATGTCAACCACATGTGTAGGATCACTAATATAATGTCTCAAAACAGATACATGAAAAACATCGTGCATACACCTCAAGGAATCAGGCAAGCCTAGTCAATAGGCCATGGGCCCCTTTCTCTCCACAATCTTGAAGGGTCCCACGAACCTAGGAGAGAGTTTATCCCCCTTCCCAAACTTGATCGAAATCTTATGTGGTTTAACCCGCAAGAAGAATCGATCACCGACCTCGTAACTACGATCGACTCGGTGCACATCGGCATAACTCTTCTATCGATCCTGCACTTCCTTAGTCCCTTGTCTTATTGTTTGCATTTGATATTCCATCTCTTGGATCGCTTCTGGTCCCACCAGGACCCTATCCTCAAGCCAATTCCAACTCAAGGGCATCCGACACGGTCGCTCGTAAAGAAACTTGAAAGGCACCATTTTAATGGTGCTTTGGTAACTGTTGTTGTAAACGAATTCCACTAGTGGCAAGAATTCTTCCCAACGCTTTTGTTGGTTGATTATGTACATGAAAAACACATCCTTAAAGGTTTGGTTTGTTCATTTTTTTTTTCTGCCCGTCAGTCTCCGAGTGATATGCGGTACTAAATTTAAGTTGGGTTCCCAAGGCCTCTTGAAAACTCATCCAAAATCATCCGGTAAACACCAATCCTCGATCGAATATAATCCTCTTAGGCACACCATGCAGCCTCACAATCTCACTGATGAAAACTCTAGCTATGTTAGGTGCCTGATATGTTGTACGCACAGGAATAAAGTGAGCACTCTTCGTCAGAGTGTCTACTACTACAAAAATCAAGTCATGTCTCCTTGCTGTCAGTGGCAATCCAACAATAAAATCCATCGAAATAACCTCCCATTTCGATTTTAGAATGGCATGTGGTTGAAGTAATTCCTACTGGTTGTCTATGTTCATCCTTTACCTACTGACACTCCAGACATTTGGCCACATAGTTGACTATGTCGGACTTCATTCCCCTCCAGAGGAATAAGGGTTTAGAGCTTTCTCTCATCTTCGTGACTACCGAATGAGCCATGTAAACTGATCTATGAGCCTTGCTCAGGATCAACATCCTCAACTCGTCATTTGGTGGTACGTAAATTCGACTTTTAAACCTCAATAACCCATCGCTATCAAAAGCAAATCCCTCATATTGTGGTATCCTCATTGTGTTTTGTCCGATAAAACCCTCGACCTCTTTGTACCAGTCGTCGTCACACTGTAAAGTTAGAATCTTTTCACGTAGATTCATATGAAGATGCAACACCGAAAGGATGCGTGGCCTCTGACTCAAAGCATCCGCCACTCGGTTCATTGTTCCCTTTATGTAAGTAATCTCAAAGTTGTAATCACTAAGCAATTCCGACCAATGCCATTGTCACGCGTTCAGGTCGCTTTGCGAAAAAAATGTGTTGTAGTCCACCATGATCAGTATTTAGTTCAAATTTTCGTCCAAAAAGGTAGTGTCTCCAAACCTTCAAGGCATACACGATGGCTAAAAACTCCAAATCATGCATCACGTAGTTCTCTTCATTCCTTCTCAGTTTCCTCGAAATGTATGCAATCACTCGTCCATCTTACATCAAGACTCTGCCTAAACCTTCCTTGGATGCGTCTGTGCATACCAAGAAGTTTGCGTCCATGTCAGGGACCTTTAGTATCGGCGATGTCATCAACAACTCTTTAAGCCTATGAAATGCTTCTGCGCATTTCTCGGTCCAAACAAACTTCTTGTTTTTCTTCTGCAATTCCGCGATTGGATTTGCTATCTTCGAAAATCCCTCGACAAACCATCGATAGTATCATGCTAAACCCATAAATCTACTCACTTCCATGACATTCGTCGGCGCAATCCATTCCATAATAGCCTCGACCTTGGCTAGATCCATGGCGATACCTTCGCCGGAGATGACATGCCCCAAGTAGTGAATCTTCGATTGGTAAAAAGAGCATTTGGACAACTTCCCATAAAATTTGTGCTCTCGCAGACACTGTAGTACCAAGTGCAGGTGCTCATCATGCTCCTTCGTTGTCCGAGAGTAAATCAAGATATCGTCAATGAATACTTCGACAAACTTGTCCAAGTATTCACGGAACACCCCATTCATCAAACTCATAAATACCCCTGGGGCATTTGTCAGTCCCAACAGTAAAACAATAAACTCGTAATGTCCAAAACTCGTCTTAAACGAGGTCTTAGGGACATCATCCTCCTTGATCCGTAACTGGTGATACCCTGATCACAAATCGATCTTGGAGAACATCGTCGCACCTTTCATTTGATCGAACAGATCATCAATTCTCGGCAATGGATACTGATTCTTGATCATAGCCTTGTTCAATTGACGGTATTCAATGCAAAGCCTCCACGACCTGTCCTTCTTTCGTATGAAAATAACCGGTGCACCCCACGGTGACACACTAGGACGTATCATTCCCAGGTCCAACAACTCCTTCAATTGCATTTTCAACTCCTGTAGCTCTAGGGTCGACATTCGATAAGGCGTCCTTGCTATCAATTCCTTCCCCGATTTTAGGTCTATGGTAAACTCCAGTTCCCTCTCCAGCAGTATCCCAGGTGACTCCTCTAGAAACACATCCGTAAACTCTCTCACCACCGGAAGGTTTTCTAGAACTTCCGCTACTCCCTTCTCATTTAGCGCAAGGATCGCATAAATCTTGCACCCCTTGCGCATACTCTTCTATAACTCTAAGGAAGAGATGAACCTCAGGGAAACTCCCTGGTTCCATCCTACAATCACTCATCTCTGTCCCTCATCATCGACCAAGCTCAACCTTTTCATCTTAGAGTTGAGTATCAGCTCATGCGATTCCAACCAATCCATACCAATCACGAAATCATAAGATCCTAAGATTATGACGTACATGTTGGTCCTCGTGAAAAACTCTCCTAGGTTAAGGGCACAGCCCGTAACCTTTCCTCCAACCTTCGTTTTGGCTCCCGAAGCCATCTCTATGAATCTAAAATCATCCTGTTCGACTTCCTTTACCTCAATCCTTTTTAGCGCTGCACCAGAAATGAAACTCTCAGTAGCACCATGATCTATCAAAATACTAAGGGTATGGTCAGCGACAGTACATGTTGTCTTCAGCACAGTCAACTAGTGCTCTTCCTAGCAGTTATTCACCGCTGCATGAATCTGATGGGCCTTGCCCATATTTCCCACGGTAGTGGGTTCGTCTGATCCAGACGCTCTGGTCCTCTCCACAGGGCAGTCACGCTGGTAGTGTGGCTCCTCACACGTCCAACACCCCTTCTTTTGTCCAGTACTCCTAGTTCCCGAAGTCGAAGACGAATTCTAACCATAAGGCCAAATTCGAACTTCCTGACCTTAAGTTTCTAGGTAGTTTGGTGCAGAGCATATTAAATAGCTCCCAAATGGGCCTCGTACTTGAGCATTGTGTGGCTACCACGTCACAAGGAATCGAACTCATTGAGCTGAAGCTCAACGAATTCCTTAGAAACATACCTCTCCTCGAACCATCCCTCGAACAATTCTCATGATACGTCGCTGAAGGCCATGTTCAAAAGGGGCAGGAGCGTCTTCCACACAAAAGAGCTCTCCCCTTCAGTTGAGAGACCATCAAGTAAACGCGAATTTCAAGCACACTCCTTGCTCTACAACCATGGTTCAACGACACCACCGTCCATGATACCGTGCATGCTAGAACTTATCTCTCTCGAGATCTCGGAGGATGCTAACGGTACTAGCTATAGCGTGTTGGGTACCCTCAGGGTGCCCTTTAAATGTGATCTCCACGAGGACACATTAAGGTTTTTACTTATCGCAAGGGTTAAGACTCACGGGTTTACTGCAGTGGGAAGCCTGGCGATACATAGTCGTAGAGTTGAACCTCACTCTGATACCATATGTAACGAACCTCCTCGTTACGACAACAAACCTCTTATAACAAGTGCAAAATTATTATTTTTTTTGTGTGTGTGCGTGAAAGGTACAAGAGAAATCAACTTGGTTCAAATGTGTAAAAGGTTATTATGCCTCAATAAATCTTAAATCTACATTAATTTTGGACGCAAGTTCAACTAAATAATAAACACTTCACCCTAACCTTGAATAATAAAGGGACCTTACATGAGGTAAAAATAAACTTTCTTCAATAGGCAGACATCTATGAATTTTTCCTGGGTGGCGTAACATACCCAAATATTGATTATTATTTGTGCGCAAGTCACATTGTAACTTTCTTGAATGATTAAATTAAATTCAAAAGTGAAATCATTAATAATCATGAAATCCTTGGTGTAATTATTTTCTTAAGGCTCCCATTAAAATACATGTTTTATAGAATAAAAAGGAGTAGGTTCTAAAAGGTCTAGTGTTCAATCAAGGATCTAAGAGAAGATAATGATGTAATTTAATTCTCAGATATAATTTGTTGGTGCTTCCGCTAACTTAGAGAATTTCACCAAGCTCATTATCCATTCATAACTGTCAAGTTCAACCGGATGAAAGATACGACTTAATAACCAATCCTTGTTCAATTATAAACCAATAGTCAACCCCTTTACAAATATAAATTAAAATCAATCCCTTTATCCAAGAAATAAAAAGGTATTAAACTAACATGACTTCTAAACGATGTAAAACTTTAACTAAATTATATTCTTAATTCTAAGCACCATTGAAGTTAAAATTCAGAATTTTAGGATCATAAAATAGTAAATAAACCCAACAACATTTCCATTGAATTGTGTTCTAAGTTATAATTGCGCATGAGTTTGCCATTTAATTATAATAATGGCGACAGAATTAGATTCTAAACTAGAAAAAGATAACTAAAATCATTCTGAGGTAGAGTTTCTTGTATCAACATAAATCCAGTTGATTCTTTTAAGCCCAAAACACAACTGGAACAGGCTCACCCTAAGGATAACTTAATGGGATTAAATATGGAAAAAAGAAGCAAGGGAGGTTGAGTATAAAAATTTAACTGGAAGGCGATTGAACTAAAATGTTAAAGAATTAAAATCAGAGGTTCGTCCAACCAGAGAGAAGGATCTTAAAGGATAATGAACCCCTGTGCTCCTATACTTCTGACAAGTCCGGCTCACAGGGTAGCTAAGGTGTTATTGTTCAAACAAAATTTTGCCAAAAATTCTTCCATAATTAATGCTACCCAAGGATTGTCATAAATCTTGGCACCAAACTCCCTTACCAATCATGCCATAGTGATGGCTACCAATCTACCATAAAGATGGCTCCCATAAAATTTGCATAGAAGAAATCTTACTACCGGTCACACCCTACGTCGTTAAATCTCCTGCCATCCAAAAATACCCTCATATCACTAGAGCTGCAACAGGTACATCAATGTGGCACAACGGTCGTAGATCGTTGTCTTTCCTTAAGTGGTTGTGTCCATCTTTTGCAAGGAAAAAAAAATAACACCGTAGTCAACTAAGAAAGCAAAACGCGGCCACTACTCTATCAAAAGGGAAGAAAACAAATTGGTCCACTAAAGCCAAATCAGTCTCATTAACCAGGGCACATCGTGGATAATTAAGGCATAGGCCGAGGCATCTGACTAACAATACAACGAGGGCGTTATATCTTTGTCAGTATTAGAGGTAAGAGATATTGTGGGCAATCAAATGGAATCATCCAACCCTTCGAAGGGAAAGTGTGGGTTTTTCTGTATCCAATCAGAACTATATAAAAAGAGAAATCATAGCCCAAAAGCCTTTCTAACAGGCCTTCCCCAATCCAATGTTATCTGTTAAATCCAGGTCGGGATTGCCAGTAAATTCTTGCGTTGTTTGAGTTTATGAAGAGCAGGGTCAGAACGCAGAGTACTGAAGGCCACTCCGATCAGGACAAACACATTCCTTGCTGTGAATACGAATTAACTCAGGGTAGATAGATCCATCTTTAGGTAACACTCTACCCTCAATCATCCTGGCACAGAGGCAACGCTTTACATGTGTTACCATTACTAAAGCTGCGGTAAGTTTTCACAGTTACACAATGACCAATGCAGAGGATAAAACCCTTTTTCATCCACTAACTACTTAAAATATCAGAGTTATACATACATGTTTACACCTGTAACACAATTTTCGTTGCATAGGTAAGGTTTATACCTCCATTACATAATGACAACGCAGAAGTAATTCCTTTTCATCCATTATTTAATTAAAACAACAGAGGTAATTTATAAAAATATTTTTCATCTGTTACAAATTTACCATCATAGAGGTAAGGTTTTTTTTTTTTTTTTAACCTCCATTACATAACGACACGCAGAATAATAAAAGCAAGTCAATCTCCATGAAACCAATGAAGATAGAAGTAAAATGCTATTCACATCAGGATACCAATTTAAGGATGTTGTCATTAGTAGGAGAACGCCTGGCCATAAGGATAATTCGTCGGAGGGATCGCAAGGATTCTATCAGTCAAGGCACAAGATAATCAACCGGAAAATACAATACAAATACTCGTCCGTCCTACCCTGCAATGGTTAGGACCTCCAGGACACATAAGCAACGCTCAAGCCCAGGTTCCCATCGATTTTAACCATTTAAGGTCTCAGGGCTGGCGACTGTTCTGAGGAGCATGGAGGTGTCTACATCCCACCCGACACTAGAAGACCAAACTCAAATGCTAAACCAACAACAGCCAGGCTAAGAATAAAGGGGTCCACTATCAATCTAGCACCCAATCCATTACAAACAATAATCAGATCCAAGCATATGTCATAATACAATCTACTCTACAAATAAAAGACCATATTGTTGTCTTATCACCCGCTTTGAATGACGTCCCGTGCTCCGTGCCGATCCTGCTCGCTGACCGTCGAGACTACACCGGTACCTCCCAACCAACGCTAGGGGTACTCTGCTTCCCCCTTATCCCCCCGAGTCGCAAAGGGGCCACACACTATGCAGATGGTACGTCTAGCTCCCAACTCGCCTCGCAACGCCGAGATACCACTCCTATCCGAGCTGGGAAATCCCACCTCCCCACAAGTAATTCAGTCAAGTCACTAATCCGGAAGCATAACGTTACGCTAACAGTCGATCCCCCTTCTTCCTTCTCCTCTTTCTCTTTTATAGAATTTTTGAACTTCCATTCTTTTCCTAATTTCATTAAATTTTAAGTTTTAATAAAAATCTTCTAAAAGTTCTCCTTCGTACAAGTGTCATCCATCCCCCACTTTCCTCCAATAATTATTTTCTTTAAATTAATGATTGTCTCAATTCCCTCACCCACCTAGAGTTACTCCTAAATTTACTCCTAGGTGTCCCTAGATTCCCTTACAGGTTTTAATTACTTTCCCTAAAATGATGTTGCTAATTTAGTTCAATTTAGAAGGTTCTTTATTGCAGATTCTTTACTAAGTTGACCTCGCTTTTTACCATAAGTTCCCTTCTTTCCTTTATTATGTTTCCTCCATTCCTTAGTTTCCTAATTTTTATTATTCCTTTCTTTCCCCTTTTTATTAGAGCCAAAAATGGGAGTTGCGCAAATTAACCTCTTTTCCTTTTTATTAATAATTTAATATCTTTTACACTTTCACAAGTTAAACAATTAAATTCTTCATTACAATTTTAAATCCACTGATTTTAATTATATTCTTACTCTATTCATTTTACCCCAAAAATTTTATGAAGACTAAAACTATTACTTAAGTGGTTTTTAGTTTAATTTTTTTTTTTTTTATAGGTTATTTTTCTTAAGGTTAGACAAAATTTTACCCCTAGAGAAGTTTTAAACTTAGGACTTAGATTCTGAACTGGGCGACATTTAATTAGGGAAGTTGTTTAAGAATTTATTAATGTGTTAAATGTCTTAGGGCCATCTAGGTTTGTTCCTTCATCATCATCAATGTGACGTGCCCTTCAGGACGCACCACGTTCTCCAAGGGTGCCACTGCCCTCGTTTGTTTCTTTTGTGCGATGTTCCCTTCAGGATGCACCACATGCTCCAAGGGTGCCACTCGCCTCTTTTGTTTCTTTTCCGTGACGTGCCCTTCAGGATGCACCACATGCTCCAAGGGTGCCACTCGCCTCTTGACTGATTGGTAGACATCAATAACCCCTGGAGTCAACACTCCGCTAGGTGAACTTGTGGGAGACTAAGGGATTCTAAGGAATAAGGCCCCCGCCTTATTGCGTGCCCCTTAGAATCATCGCGAGTGACTGTCGCAGTCTGCCCTCGCGGCATCGTGGGTCCTCTCGAACTAGGTAATCGTTAACCTACAGTTCGAGCCACGGTGAGAGTGCTAGTAGGCTGTGGTAGGGCTGTTGCCCACACCTCTCCCTCAACCTCTCTGGTAGTCGTGTGTGTGGCCCCTTTACTCCATATGCGAGTCTGGTCGGCAAGCTATTGTCAACCTGCATCATCAGCAATCGCGTCAGAACATGTCCACATCATATCATCTAATCAATGTACTAAAATCACAGTAAAACAATCAAACCCCAATAGCACACTCCCTAACTCGATCCGGAGTCCAAGGGGTTCCATCGATGCCTCTACATCCTCAAGGTCCAAAACCTTGCACACTCAGTAAAACCGAGTCAATAGCACCTGTCTAGTTCAATGCAACAAAACATCATGTCATCTATCATAACACATCATAATCAATGACAAATGTTTTAATATCAAAATAGTCCATATCACTTGCGAGCAAGTGTCCTCAAAGAATAAGTTTTCTCAGTGCGCCAGAGCGGGATGTTACACATCCATTCATATAATAATTATTTTATATTTAAAATTTCATTTAAAAATATAATAAAATAAATTGAATTTAAAAATGAATTGGTAAAATATTCATGTCACCATTATATATATATATAAATATGGAATATATTATATATAAAGGGTTCATATTACTTTAGAATATTTGCACGGGGTTCTTTATATTATATTATTTATATATATAAATTTTTAAACATGTATTATTTCCTTCATTATATATTATTATATTATTTAAATGATTTAGATTTTAAGATTAGCCTTTGGCTAGAAAGTCGCGGTAAAAGAGCTAAAGGCCACGTCGGGTTTAGGAGATATCATTCAACTGCGGAGCATCTTGTTACCTTTAGGATCATTGCAGAGTTGTTCCGCAATACTAAAACCAATCTTTTTTGTCGTTTTGTTGACTTTAGAAAATCTTTTGACATGGTTCCTAGGAAAACACTTTGGAATAGGTTGGAAGAGATAAAAGTGTCTCTCGAGTTGACGTTTGTTGCAATAAGGATGTATGAGAACGTTATTGCTAAGTTTAAAAACATTGAGGGCTGGTCGAAATAGAATAACTGCAATATCAGAGTCAAACAAGGTTGTCCCTTGTCCCCTACCCTTTTTGACATATACATTGACAAGTTATAAGAATTCTTGGAAAAAGAAGGTTGTGTTGGCCCTGATCTCACTGTTATAGTCATCAATCTTCTTCTTTATGCTGATGATATCGTTCTTATGGCGAGGAGTCCCCATGATCTTAAAAACCAACTAAGAATCCTCAAGGATTTTTGCTCCAATATGGGTATGACTGTTAATACTTATAAGACTAAGGTCATCATATTAAATCCAATAAGATCTCTTATGATACATTTGTATATGACAACAACAACTTGGAGGAAGTGACTTCATACAAATATCTTGGAATTGATATTCACCACAAGCTCAATTGGAATTATAGCATTGAGAAAAGGATTATTGGGGGATGGAAAGCTTATTATGGGCTTGAAAACAATTGTAAATCAACTGATCTTTGGAGTTGGGATAAGAAGAAACTCCTCTTTAAGACGCTTGTTACACCTGTTATTCTTTATGGATGTGAATTTTGGGGTTGTAGTATCTCTCGTGAATCTTGGAGAAAGATAGAGAAAATACAAAAGAATTTTATAACCTATAATCTCAAAATTAAAAAATATGCCCTATCCCATCCTCCTCTTAGAAACAAGTCTCTCCCCCATTGAGAGAATGGCTATGACTAGATAACTAATGTATAAGAACAAGTTAAACAACATGGAAGACAAGAGGCTACCTAAAATTGCTTCAAAATCAAGTCATAACTACCATCGACTCAAGCGAGGATGGCATAAAGATGCTCGGTCTTGGCTAAACTATTGGGTAATCATGGAAGAAACCATTTTGCAAAAAAATATACTATTAAAAAAAACGTCAAATCAAAATTTAAAGAGAAAATGTGGTGTGATAAAGAGTTAGAGGAAAAAAGAAAATTAAAGTATTATAAAGATGTAATCAACCCTAATCTAGAAGATCAAATTATTTATCTATTTTGCCAAGTGTAAAGAAAAAAAATAAGCATTGCTAAGATAAGAACAAATTCTCACAAGATCCATAATGAATCTGGGCATTGGTCAATTCCTAAAACGCCATGGGATGGAAGAGTGTGTCACCTTTGTGACACTAAGAAGGTTGAAGATGAAAATAATTTTCTCTTAGATTTTCTAGCCTATACACATATTAGATCTCATTTTCAAAATATTTATCACACTACCAACCTTCCTAACATCTTAACTCAACAAAAGTATGGTGATCTTGGAAAGCTTCTCTTAATTCTTTTTTAGCACGAAAACAAAATTCTAAATAATCACAAGTAATCACTTACCCTTTTAAGGTCAGATAGACCAATTGGATCTTAATAGAAATTAATAATAATCATCATCATATAATTAACAAATTATAAATTTATATTTATATTTTATGTTATGCTATTTAAGGTTAAAACACAAAAAGATTAGTTGTTTAAGGATAATGACATTTTTTTAAAAACTCATTTTATTTATATAGTTACATCTCTTCTTTTTAGTTGACAACTTTTCCATTTAATTCAACCATAAAAAAATATTTGTAAATATACCTCCCACCATAATAGTCACATATTTTTCTTTTAGTCATATCAATATATTATTTTTTATAGACAACTTTCAAACATAGTTACATGGTTTTTAGTGTAAAAAGTGAATTGATATAATTTTAATGTATTTTAATATAAATATGATTATTTATATTAAAAGAAATACAATTTTTAATCTATTTTGAATTTATACATATCCTATCCACCACAATAGTCACATCTTTTACTTTTAGTCACATTAATATATTATTTTTTATTACTTTTACTTTTAGACAATTCCTCAAATCTTTTACTTTTAGTCATATCAATATATTATTTTTTATTATGCCTAATTATTTTTATGGGGAAGGCATCTTAGGGACAAGTATTGTCCAAAACTAGGTTTTGAGAAAACCACCATTACTCCACTCATACCATTATTGAAAACTCCCTTTCCAATTTTGGACCTATATTCTCTTGCCACATCATCTTTATTATTGACTTCTTTACCCAGGTTCTTTGAGATATCAATTATTATATTATCCTATCAACATAATCGTTAGAGTCAGCAATTAATGAGAAAGCTGCCAAGCTCAAATCTACACCAACGCAAGCTTCCCATCATCCTCCACCTAGAATGCCCTATGTGTCCTCAGCCATTAAAGGAAATAAAAAACATAAAAAAAAACCTTTAAATATATTCAGACAAGTATGGAACCTCGGCCTTTCCCTTCCGAAAGACTATTGTTTGAACACTCTCCACGCTGCGAATAAGCCTATAACACAGTCTGGCTCCCTTAATTTAAAGTGAATCCACAATCTCGGCTGTCTAGAAACGCCTGCTCAGCGTAAAACCCCGAACTCCTTAACCGTGTAAAATTTTCCCTTTCCCTCCCTCTAAGTTGGCTTTTCTGAAATTATTCGGATTTCAAGCACGGATTCCAACACAATTAAATGAGGGCTGGGAGAAGCTTCAACGTTTGAAATTAAGTATACTAAAATCCCTTAACGCTCATTCACCTCTAGTAAGAGCTTTGTACCATGTGTGGTCAAGGAGATTCCACCTCTAATAAGAGCTTTGTACCATGTTGTACCATGTGCGGTCAAGGAGATTCCACCGAAGTATGTATAAATCTATGGGATAAAGTTTATTTTAATCTTTATTTTATTTATATATACCAAATAAGAAGTTGATCATTTTCTAATACCAATAATTACAACTTTGTTGTTTAATTTAACTACAAAATTTTATATAATATAAAATCTTCCCATCTATATTTAAAAATTAAATATTATAAAATTTTATATAATATAAAATCTTCCCAATGTCATGTTTAGTTGTCATTTTTACTTCGTATAATGTAATATTTACTCTCTTGAGTTTATGCTAATTACCATAAAATTTGAATTTTTGTAACAATATGACATTTCATAATGACTACAGTTACATTCAATTGGAATGAGTAAATAAAGACAATTTGAATCACTGAACAATAGTTTTGGATACGTTTGTTTCTGCATATGGAAACTTTATGATCTGTTTTTTTTTTAAATAAGTTCAATTTTTTTTTTTTAAATAAGTGTCTACAGTTACATTTAATTGAAATGAGTAAATAAAGACAATTTGAATCACTGAACAATAGCTTTGGATGCTTTTGTTTCTGGAAACTTTATGATCTGTTTTTTTTTTTAAATAAGTTCAAACTTTTTTTTTAAAATAAGTAAGAGAGTATTATTTAAAGAATTGTTTAATTATTTTATTTTTTAGATTTATTTTGATTATATATTAATTAATTTGGGTATTGACTTAAATAATTTTGATTATATGGAAACTTTATGATGTGTTTTTTTTTTT
>JZKD02S1649516.1:0-10018 GCA_000966675.3 Picea glauca
CTCATTACACTCCCATCAGATTGTCCTCTTCTAGGTCCTTTGAATTTAGTGACCCAATAAGGGCATGTACCTCATTTCATGGGAAGAAGGGGATGAAGGCCTAGAGGGATTATTGTTGGCTAAAAAGATAAAATCCTAGATAAATACCTTCCATATGCTTCACCCAGGGATCCCTCGAGAAAGAAATGAAACACTTCTTTGTAAGAAAAGGGGGACCTACAAAAATAAATGATAATGAATGCTTAAGGGTTTAGTTGGAGGATGGGAGGTCTCATCAAAAGATGACCTATCATGATCATGTGTATTTAGCGGTATGACATTACCATCATATTGTCACCAATCCAGGGTAGTGTCTCATAGTTACACAACTGAGAGAAAGGGGGTCTCATCATGATCTAGCCTTCTCATTTCCACAAGGTATTTGTGAGTGACATTGTCATTATCTGGACACCACGCCAGGAAAGTGGCCTTCAACTTGTTCCTTAAAACAAGAAAGAAACAAATAATGGCAAGAAGATGGGATTGGAAAAAATGCATTACAAATGAAGGTGCCACACACCCTCTACAAAGGCACCCATGAATGAGATAATACAATCCCTTGTATGTCATGAAAACTCAATGACCTATGAATTCTAAACCCCTTCCAGCTCATCATCCATTACATGACCTTGAAAGGCCATACTTGGGAGCATCCTCTACTTGAGGGCTTTGGTCTACCTAATAGGACTCCTATGACACCACTCCCATACTTAAAGTTGGTCATTTGTATAGGGTTTTGAGAATTTTTTAAATTAATTTGATGAGGTAGTTTTGATGCACATGTTTAGGGGCCTTGCTTGTTAGACATGGTTTATAATTGTCATGATATCTTTGAATTGAGATCTTTGGAGGGCGTACCCTTTTGTTTTACAGGACCTTGCTTGGTGGCCATTTTTGGGAGAACATGCCTAGCTTGGGCTTCCATGGGGCTTCAAGCCCACAGGTTGGATGTCAAGGGCCCACATGCTGAAAAATTATGACTTTCCTTTGGAGGCCTAGAAAACAACGTGGAAGAAATGACCTATCCCTCACATGCCAAAAGGTTTTCCTAGGAGAGAAAAAATGTCACTTATGGAGGCTTGATGTCGCTTAGAGGGATATGGTTTGTTGGTGAAGGTGTTTTTCGATGACATGTGGCACATTTTGAAGGAAGGAGGATTGAATACCATCAAGAGAGGATTTGGATGAGTGACAAGTGGCCTTTGGAGGACTAGCCATGCATATACTACCCCAACGACTTCTTCAAAGTGCCAAAACGTCCCCTAAAGAGGTGATGTCACCTTTTTCTAGGGTTTTTTTTGTGTAAAAGTGAATTTTAAGATGAATTGTTTAATATTATTTTGATGCAAGGGGTAAGATAAGGGTTGTTGACCCCATATCTTATGTTTTACCCTTTAAGTGGACAAACTATGTGATAGACATTTTATATAAATAGAGATCATGAAATCTCATTTTATATCATAACTCTCCCATTGTGAAGAGCTAAGGACTGAAATTTTCGCTACCTTGAATCTTTTTGTTCTATTGTGCTATGGTATGGTGTTCTCTTTGGTTATGGACTACATGGTGATGACGCTCTAGCTATTGGAGGTATTTTCTATCTATTTGTGGTGGTTTATCTTGGCATGTTATGGTTTATCTTGTTGCTATTTGGATTGGTAAGACATTGTACTTGTTGCTATAATTTGTAATTNCATGGGTATTTAGCGGTATGACATTACCATCATCTTGTCACCAATCCAGTGTAGTGTCTCACAATTACACAATTGAGAGAAAGGGGGTCTCATCATGAGATAGCCTTCTCATTTCCACAAGGTATTTGTGAGTGACATTGTCATTATTTGGACACCACGCTAGGACAGTGGCCTTCAACTTGTTCCTTAAAACAAGAAAGAAACAAATAATGGCAAGAAGATGGGATTGGAAAAAATTGCATTACAAATGAAGGTGCCACACACCCTCTAAAAAGGCACCCATGAATGAGATAATACAATCCCTTGTATGTCATGAAAACTCAACGACCTATGAATTCTAAACCCCTTCCACCTCATCATCCATTACATGACCTTGAAAGGCCATACTTTGGAGCATCCTCTACTTGAGGGCTTTGGTCTACCCAATAGGACTCCTATGGCACCCCTCCCATACTTAAAGTTGGTCAATTGTATAGGGTTTTGAGAATTTTTTTAATTAATTTGATGAGGTAGTTTTGATGCACATGTTTAGGGGCCTTGCTTGTTAGACATGGTTTATAATTGTCATGATATCTTTGAATTGAGATATTTGGAGGGCGTACCCTTTTGTTTTGCAGGACCTTGCTTGGTGGCCATTTTTGGGAGAACACGCCTAGCTTGGGCTTCCATGGGGCTTCAAGCCCATAAGTTGGATGTCAAGGGCCCACATGCTGAAAAATTATGACTTTCCTTTGGAGGCCTAGAAAACAACATGAAAGAAATGACCTATCCCTCACATGCCAAAAGGTTTTCCTAGGAGAGAAAAAATGTCACTTATGGAGGCTTGACATTGCCTAGAGGGATATGGTTTGTTGGTGAAGGTGTTTTTCGATGACATGTGGCACGTTTTGAAGGCAGGAGGATTGAATACCATCAAGAGAGGATTTGGATGAGTGACAAGTGGCCTTTGGAGGACTAGCCATGCATATACTACCCCAATGACTTCTTCAAAGTGCCAAAACGTCCCCTAAAGAGGTGATGTCACCTTGTTCTAGGGTTTCTTTTGTGTAGAAGTGAATTTTAAGATGAATTGTTTAATATTATTTTGATGCAAGGGGTAAGATAAGGGTTGTTGACCCCGTATCTTGTGTTTTACCCTTTATAAGTGGACAAACTATGTGATATACATTTTATATAAATAGAGATCATGAAATCTCATTTTATATCATAACTCTCCCATTGTGAAGAGCTAAGGACTGGAATTTTCGCTACCTTGAAGATTTTTGTTCTATTGTGCTATGGTATGGTGTTCCCTTTGGTTATGGACTACATGATGATGATGCAGTAGCTATTGGAGGTATTTTCTATCTATTTGTGGTGGTTTATCTTGGCATGTTATGGTTTATCTTGTTGCTATTTGGATTGGTAAGACATTGTACTTGTTGCTATAATTTGTAATTGAGGCTCAAGGTTGATTTTTTCTAAGGCTAGGTAGGGATTATAAGTGGATACACCCCCACCTTAGCTCCACCATAAATTTAAGCATAGATTTATTGTTTGCAAGGGTTTTCTAAGGAAGTATAAGGACATACACCCCTTAGCTTAAACCCTAGAAAGGTTACTTGCCTTGGGGAATAAGAGGATTTATACCCCCAAGGAGGTAGTAGCTCTAGCTCTTTACTTTGTGACCCCATTAACCCATTAATCAATGTCACTAGTTGTTGCATTGGAGAAATAAAACTTGGATATTGTTATTTGAGCCTTAGGCTATCTTTCTTCATTGAGGCATCCCCTTTCACCCACTAAAACTTGTTGTTGTAATAAATCTAACCTACATCCATTTACGGCAGTAGAGATATAACCCTCTAAACCTAGATAACTCCTAAACTAACCCTAGAAATTAGCTATAACTTCTCCCTAACAAACTAATAACCCTAGCACACTTTTAATATCTCCATGTGAGTGCATTCTAACAAGAATGAAGGTGAAAGAGGAAATAGGGAGAGCTAGCGGGTAAGAGGTAGACCGATAGTCATGACCCTTCATTTCATCTTCCTCAACCTTTTCTCCCATTTTATTTTTTATTTTTATTTAATTCTTTTTTTTCCTCTCACATTTGTCTCATTCAACTTTTACATTTGCTTTGTTTTACAATGTTTGTTAAGCTTCATGAATTGTTAGATTAAACTTGTAGGTATTGAGTCTTACACCCCTTTGTTGGTTAAAATACATTTCAAATCACTCCTCCCCATTACGAGACTTTTTGGTCTTCCAAAGCTTTAAGAAACCAATCTAGATAAATGTGTCTCATGTCTCCTTCTCTGGAACGTGGCTCTAACTCTAGCTCATGGCAACAACTCTAACTCAAGCTATGGCTTGTGGCTTTGGTTACTAGATCTCATCTTGGCTTTGGCTATTGGCTCTAGTTACTAGCTCCCTCGTTCCCACAATGCAAAAGTATGCGTATTGACTCTCATCTTTCAGTAAGCTCCAGATATGAACTCTGGAATCATCATCCATTCTCATCTCCCTCTCTTTCTTGGAGAAAAAACATCTTCATTTCTAATGAGGCCAAGTCACATGTTGGTCTTCTTGTTCAATGTGACCCTAGCACATTACCATCATGTAACAACTTCTCAAGGGAAGTGTGGTTGCATTGATATGTTAGGATTAGTTTCTTCTTGACATGGAAACAACTCCTATCTTGCATACCCCTACGTGTTGGTTGTAAAAGTCTTGGTCATTGATAAGTTGTTCCATCCATTGACGAGTCATTATTCAACAAGAATACAATGAAATATATGGTATCCCATGCTTGAAATCCTTCTCCACTCTCTCCTTCCATGAAAAAACTACTTGCTTTGTTGTTGAGGCTAACATCTTGTGCTATTGCAATTCCATGGACAACTTCTTCTCCTTGGGTTGGAGATGTAAGAAACTCTTCATCCTCTCTACTCTTCACTCTCCACACTATTCTCTCTATTTTTTGGTTTTAGGGGTGAAGATCTAGATGAAGTCGCCAATACTTCGCTTCCCAATGTCCACTCAACTTGAAATGGTGGTAAAAGTTTTTGTTGATACTACGAGGACTTCCTATCATAGTCCTCTCTATGTGTCTTTGAGTTATCTGTTGGATTGGAGAATTCTTCTTGATGTTCCTCCTTTGAAACCATTTAGGCTTGTGGCATATGGATTGCTTCTCCTAGCAAGATTCCTCAACATGACATTTCTTCTTGCGAAATGAGCAAGCCTCTAAGTACAAACAACTAGAAGCATTATGGCCTGTCTTCTTGTTGCAGTGGCAAACAAGGGATGTCTTGTTTGATGAAGAGTTAATACCTCTCGGTCTTCTTCTTCTTCTTCTTTCCTTGGATGATTGGTTTGTTTCTTCTCCTAAGTGATCATGCAAGCTGAGTCTTCAAGCTCTTCTTATCGTTTCCCTTCTTCAATCTTTCTCAAGAAGGATGAGGTGGTAGTGAGATACGACTGTCACTTACTGCTTCTCTTTCTCCTGATGAGCATGCCAACTCCAACATGTCTTTTTCCTTCAAAAAAATTGTCTTCATAGTTATGGGATTTTCACTTTTGCCATCGAATCCTAGGCCTTCATTCTTGACCCACATTGTAGCTGCAATGGGGCTCAAAATGCCTTGTATTCTCTTGTATATTCCTTGTCCATCATAGCCCATGTTATCAATTTGTAATTTATCAGGTTGAGGAAGAAGTTGACAGAAGTAACTACAAAACCACTTTGGAGTCCAAGATCTATCCCTCCTAGTCTCAGAGAGGGATATCTCTGTAAGATTTAGCTTTGTTTGATGAGAATTTTAGGCTAGTTATAATAGTACAAGGTTTGGTTTTTTGAATTGTTTGAAATGTTTGGTTGGAACATGGAAAATGGGCCATTGGGAAAATGGAGTCATAGATCTAAATTAATCAAATACAAGGTTACAGGATAATATTGCAGGGTAGGGTAGGCAAATTCACTAGATCCTCAAAGATTTAATGTATGGAGGAGATGGAAAAGGTCTAGAAAACCAATTAAAAACAGAGCAATTAAGAATTTTGTTTTCAATCTTCACTGGAAAACATAGAAATTATTCCAAGACATAGACAATGTGTACATTAAAACATAGAAATGCATCACCATGCTTCAAGTTTCCATGGCCATGCAATTACAAAACAGGGGATTCAAGTGTAAATGCAGGGTGAGGCAATCCTGGCAAGTTTTTTCAAATTAAAAAATGAGTGCGGATGAGTAAACAAGGTAGAGGTGCAGCATTAAACATCGCCTAACCTCACGTCTCTTCGACTAGCTTTCTCTACCTCATGTCTCGTTAGGAATCACAATGGTTTGTTCCTGACCTTACATCTCTTCGACCAACTCGATGTACCTCATGTCCCGTCAAGAGTTCACGATGATTTGTGTTATGCAGTTTGCCCAAGGAATGATTGTCGGTTATCCATTTCATGTTTGAGGGATGATATGCGTGCAAAAGCTATGAACATTACATTCATTCAGAATGGAGTACATGAACCATGCCCTAATCCAACAATTGGCTTAGTGCATGGTGGATAATGCTTGCCATTGGCTAGTAACTATATCGGTATATATACTGAGTATATATATTGGTGGTATATATACTGACATATATACCTGGTATATATACTTTACCGACATATATACTAAGTATATATACCAAAATATGTACTAAGTGTATATATCGGTATATATAATCAGTATATATACTTAGTATATATATTAAGTATATATACTGACATATATACTAAGTATATATACCGACATATATACTAAGTATATATACCAAAATATATTTTTAGGAGTCATGACCCCCTGGAACAGGTGGCCATAAAGTGTTTGGGTTTAATGATCGAGTTCTTTAAGTAGAAGTACCCAAAGTTAGTCTTGCAGTAACATTTAACTCAAGAAGAAGACACTTGGCTCCATCGATTTCCGCAATTTGGAGCAAGCCTATATCAACATAGTTAGCAAATACCTCCCAATATATCTTGGCAACTTCACTTACCAACTCAGGAGTTTGACATCTAGAAGAACAATCATGAGAAACATATTTTAAGATTTGATGGTGCCTCAAAAGCTAACCCAGGGGTGGCAAGGGCGACTGGGGTTATTTTCTCCCTAGGAGGACAAATCAGACTCTCCTTTTCATGGAGTTTGCGAATATCAACAAATAATCAAGCTGAGGCATATGTGTTGATATATATAATAGGTATATATAATTAGTATTTATATATACCGGTATATATACTTAGTATATATACCGACATATATACTCAATATATATACTGGAACATATACCTAGTATACTAGGTATATGCATATGTGTCAGTATATATACTTAATATATATTCCGGCATATATACTAAGTATATATACTGACATATATACTAACTATATATACCAATGGTATATATACTTAGTATATATGCCGATATTTATACTCAGTATAGTATATATGTTGGTATATATACTTCGTATAGTATATATGTCAGTATATATACTAGGTATATATATCGGTGGTATATATACTTAGTATATATACTGGTATATATATATGTAATACCCCAAGGATGTGCCCAAGTTATATTATGAATTGTAATAATGTTTATAGGCTGGTGAGGCAAGTGTATATAAGCTGGTGGGATTATGTGTTTATTAGGCCATCGAGCCTAGGTGTTAAAGGCCAGGAGCCTGATTTTGTATATGTAATTATCCAGATCATTAATAAAATATAAACATCGCTGCATGTAGACCAACCACGAAGAAAGAGTGATGGGGGACTAAGCTTCCACAAGGCTGGGTAAGGGACAGGGGGCTGAAAGGTTGGAAAGAGGGGATAAGCTTAAGGGATTGAGTCTTTGAGAATAATAATTTATTATTATTCCAAAAGTTGTGTGAAAGACATGTTTTTTATCCTAAGTTCCTGGGAAAGGGAACGAGTGCGAAGTGGAGCGCATGCAGCTCCAGGAAGACAAGTGTCAACCTGGGCGCATGCAGTTAAAGATGAAGCATCAACTTGTGTTGGGAGTCGGTCATTCTTCCATCCCCCATTTGAGCCAAAGACCTACACATCGACCTCTGCGTTTTTCTTTCCTCACACCTTGAACCCAGTGGGGAAAAATCATGGAATGATCTTTCGTCTAAGCTGTTGGGCCTCTGTGATCGACCAATGCATGCCCTCACACATCTCTAAAAATAGAAATCATGAAGTTGTCCTGTGTTGCTTGTTGAGAAGCTCGACACACCCTATAACTTCCTGAGCCTTGTTATGTATTAGTGTTCGACTGTTACCGGTTGGGTGTTCATAATCGTTTTCCCTGTTGTTGTTGCTGTCACCTGTACCTTGTTGGAACTGAGTAGAAAGTGGTTGAAGAAGCATGTTTTCATACCTATGAGAAACACTCTCTCCAGGTGAGAGAGGTGGTTATGGATTAAAGAGGTAGGTTGTCAGGCCTGTGAGCAACTCTCTCTAGGTGAGACAGTGTGTTGAGGAAGTGAGAACCCATGGAAGGGGTCCCGTAGCTACTACAAAGATCTGAGAATTCAGGTCCAACCTGTTGTTGAAGCCCAAGGCAAGGGAGGTGAAGAAATCAATGGACTATGTGACAATGAAGGTGTATACTTCTGGGGTGGGACAGGCATGTGGGGAATGAGAGTCTATGAGCAGTGGGTGCAAGTGGCTCCTGGGAGAGAATCCTTCCTCTTAATTGCGTGACTTCCTTATTGACATTGCCTAGCTTAGGAACCCCTTTCTCGGTGGAGCTTATTCCCAGCTTGGGGGTGACCTACTGCTGAGAGTGATGAGTAGTGTGGTCTAAGGCTTGGAGATTCGTGGAAGGTCTGAACACAGTTGGTGGTGTTACTCCAATTGAAAATATAACTATCAATCTATGCTTAATTCATATGTTATGCATGTCTGTGATGCTTGAATGTTATCATGTATTCCGTTGCGTATATGAACTACTGTTAGTTCCATTGATTGTGTATGGTAGCAATAGTTATGTGATTATTGTGATTAAGTGTTTTAATTCATTAAAATACATATATTATATAAGTGTATATTCCACAGTGGTAGCATTACCCAGTCTCTGTGTTGGTCAGGGATGTTACAGTTTGGTATCGGAGCTAAGTGAAGTCTCCAAGTAGTGGTGTTACCAGGCTGGTTGGTGCCTAGGGACATTACAATTTGGTATCAGAGCCATGGTTTCAACACTGAGCCTGGATGGGCCATGTTAGTGGAAGTTGAAGCAAGATTTTCAGAAGGATTTGTTGTCAAAATGGAAAAAACTCAAGTTCTGACCCAAGGTTTCAACGTGGAGCTTGGATGGGCTGGGTAAGTGGTCATTGGACCCAAGGTTTCAAGTGGAAATTGTGTTAAGAGGAACTAATTTTGGACCTCAGAAACATTCTTGAGTGCCAAGAGGTTACCTTGGTCGTGTTACGAAGATCAGGAGGAGTAGCAGTATCGTAAAACTACAACTTATGTGGTATTTGGCCATAGAGAGAGAGATCAAAACACTAGTGGTGTTGGGACTGTAGAATCTGTTCGGAAGGAAGGGAAATCCTTTACGACTGTCAGATATGGAGATGGTGTAGAAGGGTTATCCTAGAATCCTTTCGGAGTTCAGAAATCGGGAGAAGTGGGATGCGTTGATGCACAAACTTCTGAGGCCCAAAGCTCCGAGGTCCTGGAGGAAATCTACACCGTAGATCTGGGAAAAAGATTACCATTAGATCAAACCAAGAGAGAAAGATAAAGATGTTCATAATTTCATATTTCAGAAGATTGGAAGGAAGGAAGCGTAAGGACTTATGAAGGCCGAAACTCCAAAGTGACGTGGCATGGTGATGCCACTTGGTTTGACGTGGACACATGGTTTGTGTGCCACATGTCAGTGGGTTTTGAACCCATAGAAGATTGAAATGTCATATGGAACGTGACACATGTCACTAATCTGAATGAGCCACATGGTAGCCGCTAGTATTCCACCACGTGGCATTCTGTATGAGCAGAGTTAGCGGGACCCTGAGGTTACACAACGTAGTTAAAGGACAGGGTAGCCACACTGGCGTTGATCATGGTACATCAAGATCGACGGCCAGAAGGGATTGCGGGGATCCAAGTTGAACGAGAGTTAATTATCCGATGTGGTCCCGCAATCTAAAACTTGGTTTCACCGAGGGGTTATGTGTTAGCATCAAAAGAATTGCGGGATGAAAGGCAGGTTACTCCAAACCGTTGTTACATGCCCCCGCAATTGGA
>JZKD02S1649516.1:10028-29832 GCA_000966675.3 Picea glauca
GCTAAATGGGTGACCAAACCAAATTTGGCTTCCCCATCAGCTCCCATGATTTCTTAGGGAGAATGTTCACATTCGATCCTAGATCCAACATGACATCCTTTATTTCATAACCTCCCAACTCCATGGTCATCTTGAATTCTCTTCCTATCCTTCTTCTCTGATTTTTTAACTTGTTTATTGTTATGTTCATGAATGGGAGCCAAAATGAGTTCATCATCCTCAAATATCATAAATTATCTTGATTAAGATATTAGTTACTCACCTAGATAACTTTTGATCACTCAACAACTTAATCAACATTTCAAAAAACCACTAACATATCTAGAAAACTCATCTTTTTGGATCCTACTCGTTTATGCCTTCCTCTCATAGTCAGGTGCATTCTTCAGTGTCTCTATCACACAACAATTATTTTTGTCTTCTTGCATCAAACTTTGGTGGGGTGGGCATAGATTTTCTAATTTTCCCAATGATTATTGCTATTGCATCCAACCCAATTCTTACACTACTTCTTATTATTGCATGTGCCTATGTAGTGCATCCATCTTCTCTACATAGCTCTTTCATCACAATGTGCACTTTATTTTCTTCCCATTTCTTTATCAAATATGGGAACTCTTTTATTTTATGGTTTGTACTATGATAATAGGTGTAGAGTAATCATGGTTTTGTACAATGCCATGCAATATGTCTAAATTCTCCATAATTGAAACAATTCAATATTCTCACACCTCCATATCTACCTTTTCTATTTCCTTTGAATCCTCCATATCCTCAACCTCCATTATCTTTTTTCCCCTACACTTGATAGGTGTCCACTGTGTTTTCCTTTATCAATTACAATGAACTATAGTTGTTCATGTCATGTCCTATGAATTTGCAAATTTTGTAGAATGACATGTTTGTAGTCATTTGATACTTTTGTATCATATGATAATAATATGTGTCACATCCCCCTTGTTTGTAATTTTCATATAAATCTAAGTTATACCCTATGGGGAATGGGTTTAGTGCCTATGGTAGTATAATTACCTATCATTGGGAAATCATTTCTATGGTGCCCTTATATTTTTCACATAGCACACTAGATGTTTGCATGCATTTATTTTCCTTTAGATAAATCCTATACTTTGTTTGTCAAAACAACTGTCTCACCTTGAATCTATGCCATTGGCGCAAACCCCCTTCCCTCCAAAGGGCTGCTCGACATCTCAGTCTTGGATCATTCGAATCACCGAGTCAGAGTGACTCTTCGGCTCCTTGCTGGAACCCGATTCACTTACCTAGGTCCTTCCTTCCTTGACGTAGGTCTTGTGGAATCCACAGGCCCTCTCCTTAGTGTTGTTCAAATCTTAACGCCAACATACGGTAGCGCCTCTGCTAGTATCCTCTCTTTTTATGTGACCACAGACTATGACCATGGGCCAGCTCCCTTCTCGACTACGTTCTTCAGAACTTTTATGAGCTGCTTGCTCCCTTTTTCTCGATCCCGAATTGACAAATTCTCCAGGACCAGATCTACGATCCACGTTCTCGTCACAACCAACGACTATCATCTACCTCGCAACTTCGTCCTTCAGAAGTCTTCACTTCTCCTACCTTAGCTTCTCTCGATTGGTGAATCAATGAAGAGCTGATCTAATGCCACATGCCCTATCTCAATGGATGGTCAGGATTGCTTCGGCTCCCAGCTCTTCGGGTGTTCTCCTCCTTCCTTTTCTCCGAAGGGTTCTTCCTCCAAAGTCCGTGGATCTTTGGCATGTGCCCTTCCCAACTCTAATGACTAGGATCAACTCTGCTTTCCCAACTTTGCGAAAGACCTTTTTTCTCTTGGAAAACCTTTCGGAGCACTCGCTCCCGAATCCCTTGATCTTCTGCCACCTGTCAATACTGACGATGGATGGTCCTGACTAGTTTGGAACTTCAGGACTTCGCACCTCCTTGGTCCCTTTTTCACACTTATCACTTCTTCCATTCTCGAGATTTAGGCTGTCTTCGAGCTCCTTTTGCATTCCTTCCAGAGTTTTGCGCATCTCTCCTGCGACTTTTCTCGGCTTGAAAACCTTCAAGGTTACCAGTTCCTCTGAAATCCTTCAGTGGATATTCTCATGCCCCCCTGACAACTTAACGCTTTTCCTCATGAGATTGTAATATGAACTTATAGAGTCCTTGACGCACTCCTTGCGCCCGGCTAATACTTTCAATGACTCCTCCCTTATCCTATCTGGAAGTCTTAAGGCATCTCCTTTCCTTTGTCGATGCACTCTTGCAAAGCCTTCCTTCCTCATAATGTTCAGTAATTGTGGTATTATCTTAAGGATTCCAACACTCCAGAATGTGTTTCTCTTGTGCACCATCGCACTTGCTCTATTCCCTCCTAGCAGAGTATTTCAGAGTCTTCAGTAAACATGTGCTGTGTTTCCTCTCACACAGTCTCTCTTTCCAAGTTGTTCAACAACCTTGAAATTTCCCTTCGAGTCTGTGAATTATCCTATTATGCCCTCCTAGCAACTTCTCTTCTGACTCCACTAATTTTAGACACACACCCCTTGCGTCAGCTCACAGAGTTTCCACCCTCTGTCCTGCACTCCTTGCACTTATACTAGAGAACCAGACTTAATCCGTCACACTCACAGATATAAGAATATATCTCTATCCCTGCAGATTATTTCTAACATACATCTACAACTCGAATACATACGAATGACATTCATAACAAAGCATCCATTATACATAAATTTGCAAACAAGAAAAACTGTTGTTTCTATTAATGGTGGAATGTCCATTACAATGTGAGTTTGAGATACAATCAAGTATTCTCTCTCTCTCTCTCTCTCTTTCTCTAAATTACTCTATTGCAACAATACAATAGTTTATACAAGAGGGGATCGATGAGCTTCCCTCCAACCTAAGATAGTGGTGTCTAATCAAACCATTCAAAATGCCTGTCTAATGGGTAGATTACAATGATGGAAATCTGATCCGAATCGGATGCAGATCCCTCCTTCCATCAACCATTTAATCGTGACCTTATCTCCAGCTTGTGCGAAGGCACAACTTGACTCCTTCAACATGTCGGCATTAATTGCCTTGATCATGCCTTTGATTCTCAAAGGAAAAATGAGAGGGTGACACCTCTCCCTTCCTCTAATGTGCACCACTCGTGCTAATCAACTAGCGAGTGCTGAGATGGAGTGATGCTCTTGCATCATACTCCACAACTACAAAATTTCATGAGCTTCTGCTCATGAGCTTCCCGACTCTATTGAAATCCTCCTAGATCCCAAACTTTCTCTTGGAGTTGTCTTCCTGGTCCCTGGTTTCGCTGCTTCTGTTGCTTCATCTTCTTTGCTTCTTGTGCAGGTTACCTTCTATCTAGCTTCTCCTTGCTGATAACTTCCTCTATTGACCTCAACATCAACTTTTGTATCTCCTCTACGACTTCTTCCAACTACTTCATCGGCTAACTTGTATTGTGCAGTCTGCTCGACTGCAACTCTTCATGTCTCTCCCTAGGTCACTCATTCTGATATCCCATGTGGATTTTAGCCCTTGTGATGTTGACTGGCCACACCGCTGCAAACTCTAATTCTGCATTCTCACCGCTGAACTATTGTTCAACTATTTCTTCTGAAAGATCAACTCCTGTCAGTTATTCAACTGGTTCCATTCCAACTCTCTCCAGCTACAATTCATGTTGGTATGTCCCCTCTGGCATGGCTATTTCTTGGTATCCACCTTATGGTTTCGGACTATCCAACCAATCCTCCAGGGCCCTTAACTCCAATTCCCACTGAGTGAGTAACTCAACTGAGTGCTCCTATTTTGTTCGGCAAGAATTTAGTATATGGTCCTCCTCTTCCATGACAGTCTCAACTTGCTCTCCTTCGATTGCACCTGTAACATCTATGCTAACCTATCCTTAGTTTCTTAGTAGGAATATCTCGACCCCTCCAATGGTCAGAAAGCTCCTCTGATCCTTCTCCCCCATTATGAAAGTTTTCAACTTGTCATCATCTTCATTCACACGGTTCACAGTTCTGCATGAATCTTTATACAGATGAGACCTTTCTTCCATCTCTCCATCTGTCAACAACCCTTGCTGACATGAACTCTCAACTGAGCTAATCTCTTCTACCTTTCTCACTTGGAAATTCGGGATGTCTCCTCTGTCCTCCTAGAAGTTTACGAGATCAACTGACCCCTTCACATTGACCACCTAGAAACTTACGAGATTCCTCTCACATCTCTTTCCCTTGCTACTGAGGCTTTCGACATATCTCAACCACCTCCTCAACACCTGTTGTCACTTTCGGGCTAACAACTTTCGAATAGGCCACTTAGCTATCCTTTTCAAAGGCCACTCGTATTTCCAGTGCACCTTTGCCTCCTACTGCATATTAAATGATATCCTCTCCATCTCTGCCCTTATTTCTTTGAGCTCCTTATCCATCTCTATATTACTTTTCTGCAAGAAGTCTCTCCTTCGACTACTTCTATGGCGTTCGGTAGCCATTTTCACCTTCTTCCTGCCCTCCTGGAAAGTCTGTTGTTCACTATGTAACTGAGAGCATCTCCAACGTCCCCTTCTCCTGAAGTCTACAGACAAAAATTATTCTCTGATACCACTCTAGCGCAAACCCCCTTCCCTCCAAAGGGTTGCTCGACCTCCTAGTCTTGGATCATTCGAATCACTGAGTCGGAGCGACTCTTTGGCTCCTTTCTAGAATTCGATTCACTTACCCAGGTCCGTCCTTCCTTGACGTAGGTCTTTTGGAACCTACAAACCCTCTCCTTAGCATTGTTCAAATATTAATGCCAGCGGACGCTAGCTCCTCTTCTAGGCTCCTCTCTTTTTATGTGACCACGGACTATGACCGTGGTCCAAATCCCTTTGCGACTACGCACTTCAGAACTTTTACGAGATGCTTTCTCCCTTTTTCCCGATCCTGAATCGGTGAATTCTCCAGGACCAGATCTACAGTCCACATTCTCCTCAAAATCAATGACTATGATCTACCTTGTGACTTTGTCTTTTAGAAGTATTCACTTCTCCTACCTTCGCTTCTCTCGATTTGCGAATCAACGAAGCGCTGATCTAATGCCACGTGGCCTATCTCAATGGAAAACCATGATTGCTTTGGCTCCCATCTCTTCGGGTGTTCTCCTCCTTCCTTTTCTCCGAAGGGTTCTTCCTCCGAAGTCTGTGGATCTCTGCCACGTGCCCTTCCCAGCTCTAATGACTAGGATCAAGTCTGCTTTCATGACTTCGTGAAAGACCTTGTTTTCTCTTGGAAAACCTTTCTGTTGGCCCTTGACCAAGTTTTGGGAGATCCTTGGTCAATTTTGACCTATTTTGGGACTTCGAAAGCCTGTTGAAGGAGGAGCGCAAGATGAAGCAGAGATCGTGGGATCTCAGCCCCTTTTTGGGTCCTTTTTGTGATTTGGGAATATGTAACGGGTATGGGATGCCGACCCATGGGTTTACCCATGTTTAGGTCTATTTTGTAAAGTATAAATAAGTAGCTAGGTGATATAAGTAGCCTGGCCGATAAGCTAAGTGCTAAGTGAAAGTATGGTTTGTAGATGCTCTGTGCATATTGTGAGAAACTTGTAGAGCTAAGTGCAAGTGGTTGTAATAGACTGTGAAAGGCTTTGTGCTAGACCTAGCTCGGGGAAGGAGGATTTGGCGAAGTGCTTGAAGATCTCCTGTCCTATGCAGAGTAGGGTTTTTTTTGGCTCTATGCATGTAGATGACTGATTGAAGCTAATAAAGAAGAAGAGTTGGTGGATGTAGCCCCAGAGTGGGGGTGAACCACGTAAATACTGTGTTATTCTGCTCTGTGCGATGTTATGAGATGTTTATGTCTTTAATTGCTAAGTGATTTTATATAGATTGATATACTTGTTTGTGCTTTGTGCTTATGATGAACCTGGATGCTAGATATGACCTATGTGAACTTTCTTAGTTCTTGAATCTGCTAGATCTAATCTATTTATTTATGCTAAGTGCTTAGATACATTAGATCTGGGTGAATGTTGTGATGCTCTATTTTATCTGCGAAGTAGATATTGGTTAAATAATGATGAACTAACGGTGCTAAGTTCTCTATTAAGTATTATAATCACAGACTTGTGTCCCAGCTAAGGTTGCAGACACCTAAGTCCTGCAACCACCCTGTCTCTACATCGGGTGAGGCTTCATCTACTTCGCAGGTGTTGCCGAAAGGGCTAATAGTTACAATTTTGTTGGTGTGCTGTTGTAGCTTTGAACCCTGGGTCTGCCCCTATGCCAACAAATGGTTCCATTGCTGGGACCTGAAACTGTGATTGCTGGGAATTGAGGAAGAAGAAGCTTTGTGCAAAAATCTGACCTAAAATTATGAAAGCTCTGTGCGTAGATCTATTGCTCTAGTGCAAAATACTCTACTTAGTTTAACAAGCTATGTGCTAAGGAAAATAAGTCTGATCTGAAGAAAAGAGGTAAGATATGAAAGCTTTGTGCTTTGAGAAAAGTAAAATTGAGACTTTTTGATTAAAAGAGGTAAGATCTGAAAGCTCTGTGCTCTGATAAAGGTAAGAATATTGAAAAGTTCTAGATTTGAAATCTTTGTGCTTTGTAGAAGTAAGATAAGTGGAAATTTTTGTTTCAACTGTATGGATCTAGGTATGTTTGATAGATTCTATCCTAGCTTGAAAACTAGGGTATTAATAGATGAAATAAGATTTTATATGAGTAGATCTGATAAGAATAGTGAAAAATATGTTATACCTATGCATAGAAAGAATGTTTGGACTAATAAGTGTATGCAGGATCCTAGAAAGAATGTTTGCAGGTTAGCTACCATGAATCTAGTGCGCAGTGTAGGAAAGGCTGGGGATCATTTAAAAGAAAGAGAGGATTAACTCTCTGTTACAGTTGCAGAAGACCGAGACATCTTGCTAAGGAATTCCCTAGGAGAAGACCTAGTTGTCTTTGTTGTAAAGCCATGAACCATGAAGTATTGGATTTCCCTAGAATGATTGCTAAGGTTGAAAGAATGAATATGAACCAAGAAAACCCTAAGGCGGATGCAAAAACTAAGATTATGATAGAATCCCAAAAGGCATCAGAGAAAGTATTGCTACAGATGAAAGAAACCCTGAATGACCACTGACATGTCAGATTATCAGAGATCTTCAAAGAAAAAGAATGCCTTGAAGCAAGAATAGGAGACTTCTACATTGACTGTGTTCTAGATGAGGAAACACAGGAGAATATCATGACAGAGAGAACTTGGGAATCTATAGAGAGGCCTGCTATGATTCCTTCATTAAGAGGAATAAGACTATTCAAAGGAAAGCTGATAAACCTATGTGGAAAGCTCACCCGGATACCTATGAATGCCAATGGAACTTCGACAGAGGAAGATTTTGAGATTATTAAATTTATTGAGAACAATGCCCCATTTACCATGCTACTAGGAGAACCTTTGAATGAAAGAGATCAGGCCAGAAGGCAAGAAGAAGAGGAATTTTTAGAGCAAAATAAGCAAGAGTTAAAAGAATTCATGACTAGAAGGATCACACACTTGATTGAAGAACAAAATAAAATATCGAAGCTATTTAACACCAGAGACCCAGATGTCGAAGTTTCAAGAACACTAGAAGACCCACAGAAGATTGAAGTACCTATTCCAAATAAATAAGAAGGATCACCCTTGAATCTTAGGAAAGAATCTAAGTAAAAAGAAGATAAGAATCATAACGGAAAAAGGCATACTGAGACGAAGCTCACTGGGAAGAAGGATAGAAAGCTAATTAATAAGAGAGCTAGGATTGACAACTTGCAAAAGGTTCCAGAGGGAACCTTGCAGAAGGAAAATTTTCAAAATTGGAGCTTCATCGGGATATCAGAACAACGACACATGACACTTTGCCATGGTGAAGCAATATAGCCATTGGGGACATTATAACAGTTAGACCAACGCTCCGAACTGGTAGAAAGGAATTTATGGTCAGACAACTCACCATTAGATAGTTGGAACCATGTTGTAATGGACAAAACAATGTTATTAAAGGCTTCTGACCCATTGCAAGAGATCCATTGTCGAGTTACCTATTTATCTCATCGCGCCATGCACCGAGAACACTTTTTCCAACCGAGAGTTTGAGCCGCAGACTAAGTTTATTTTTCACAGTGACCATTGCGATCTTTCTCTCTATCTCATTACCGTGTCTAAGTTACCCTCCAAACCTGAGATTGTTAACCTCGAGCGTGTATGTTGGACGAGTTGAGCATGGCAGAGAAAGTTGTTGAAGAATTTTTGATCGACCTCATGACTGAAAGAGTCATGTCAATGTCTACAGGTGTACAAGCATCATCCACTAGAGGAATGCCAACCTCTTTGTCAACTGCTCATGGAGCTGGACCATCCTGACCATCAGATAAAAAGTGAACCAAGCACAGGGATGATCTAGCAAATGAAAAATTGATCCCGACCATATTACCCACCTACATACCACCTCTGAGCAGTGCAGTAAATCAAGACAGCGTGCCCAGAGATTTTGAATACACCTTCGTTATGATGTACCTCCTGAAGGGGATACGCGTAGTTTGAGCATACCATGATAATATTGCAGTGTTGAAGTTTAGTGACTTCAACCTCGAAGATCACAAAGTCTATAACATGCTTGCCCCACATAAGTACCTAACCATAACTAAGGGGAAGAATTCAAAGATAATCCCCCAGTCATGGACTATGAACCTCGCGCAGTCCACCCTACTGAATGTCATGAAGATTCCCCACTTTGGTAGACACTAGGAAGTCAATGCCCGTGTCAAGATGCTGCTTTCTTGTTACAATGGTGGTTATTTGTGGCTAAACCACTATATAATAGTTGATTCGACGCTGATCAATCAAATCATGTGTTTGAGTATGAAAGGACCTGATCCACAAGAGTTTTACCCAGGAAAAGCCATGGATCACTCTCTAGCACAGAAGATCAAGGACACTTATGGTGATGTCGAGAAGGGAACGCGAGGATACAAGGTAGGTTCTATCTAGAGTGGCACAGTGTGCCTCACTTGTCAGTTGATTGAAAGGAAGTTAGTATGAAATAACCGACCTACCCAAGTCACCGGTTTTGTAGTCGACCTCGCAGGGAAGTGCGCGTAAGGCCTTCAGATGAACTGGGCGAAGTACTTGGTGAACTAGTTGGAACTTGACTGTAGAGAAGCACATGATAAAGGATATGAATTTAATTTTAGTTGAATCTTGATCCTTATAGATTTTATTGCCTGGGAGATGCCGGACGGTGCGACCTTCCTAGACATCGAGCCTTTTGAACTGCTAGCCGCGAAGTTCGCTACCCTTTGGTATTCAAGCGACATGAATAAACAATGGCAGTCAAATGTTGTTTTTCATTCCTACTACAATCAGTTGAAGATAGCCATACAGTCTGAGCCTTGCATGACTCCGAACACTCTAGACTGGTTCAAGTCTTTGATGAAGTTTAGCATAGATCGACATTTTATTTACATCACAACGTGCACCAATGAACACAAGCAACAACTTGAATCCTACAATAAGCTGACAGAGGAGGACTTAGAGGAGATCACTAAGGACCGGTCGAAAAACCTCCTTATTCTAGCAAACCTTGCGGAGATATCCGACATCGACAACCCATAAAAAACGCAGGATACACCAGGACCTAGCAGGGAAAAGAAGACCAAAGAGACCCAAGGATTAGATAGTGCATCCGTGAAGACTACTTCCATATCACCAGAGAAAGGAGGTGACGACGAAGATTTAGATGAAAAAAAGTTGAACAGAAGCAAGGAGATGAGATTGATCCCCTGAAGAAGAGGAAAGGTTCACCTCAAAAACCTTCCTCCCAGATGAAATCGAAGGCCACCATGACCAAGATGTAGACTGTCCTCACCTCCGATGACTTCGACTTCCTCATAGCAGCCCTGCAAGATGCTTCACTGGAAATAGTAGAGAAACAAGAAGCAAAGCAAAAGGAGATGTTTGATCGAATTGAGACTGAACTTCGAGGGGTACAACAAGCCCTACATTCCATCCACGAAGTCTCCACTACGTCGAGAGAACCATAATTAGGAGATGAGCCAACCCAACTCCACCGCCTAGTTGATACAGTCGAATCTCGCCTTTGACGAGCACATGAAGAAACAGAGCAAGCCACCTAGGCTTTGACACAAGTACAAGGGGTACTCGTATAGAAAAGCAGTGTTGTAGAACAGGAAAAGATTGCTCTCCAAGTGAAGTTTGATGAAGAAAAAGCATAACTACAACAAGAAAAGGAACAATTTCTCATGGAGAAACTCGAAGTAAAAGAAGTGGTCAACATAGCACTTCTCTCTGTGACAGTCTTAGAAATCAAGGTAGAAGACCGAGTTACACAACAGGTGAACCAGATCGTAGAAGCCATCCAGCAGCTACAACAACGCATAGCAGATTTGGAGCTACACACTGTACCTGAGACCCCACAAGATGTAAGAGACCAAAGAGAAGCAACCACTTGGAGCGCAATTGAAAGGCTAAAGGATCTTACCCTAGAATGTAAGCAACTCACTGATCGTAGTGCCCAAACCTATGAATAACTCACAAAGAACCTGGAACTGAAGGCACTTGAGTCGCGGCTCTAAGAGGTGAAGTATCAAGCCGAAAAGATACAGGTTCAACTGAAGCCCCTGTCAGCTGTGGAAAGAATGAAGCGCTCCCAAGAGAAGTGGACCGCCCAACAACAGATCCACACTATCCAAAGAAAAGTTATGGAAGTAACTCAGAAACTCTAACCTATACAAGATAAGGCCTATCAATTGTTTACAGAGGTAGAAGGCCAAGGAGCAGAGCTAGAGCAGGTTGTCACTACAACTGAACAATGTCTAGAGGGACCTATCAACTATGCAGTCATCCAAGAGTTCCCTGAACAGGAGGCCATAGCACAACAACAAGTCAAAGCAGCTCGAGCCAAGCTCGAGGCATTTGAAGCAGAACTAGTCAGACTAGAGTAACTTAGGACAAGTCATAGGTGAGTGTTGGGGGCCTGTTGGTCCTTGACCAAGTTTTGGGAGATCCTTGGTCAAGTTTGACCTATTTTGGGACTTCAACATCCCGTTAAAGGCAGAGCATAAGACGAAGCAAAGATCACAAGATCTCGGCCCCTTTTTGGGATTTGGGAATATGTAACGGGTATGGGATGTCAACCCATGGGTTTACCCATGTTTAGGCCTATTTTGTAAAGTATAAATAAGTAGCTAGGTGACATAAGTAGCCTGGACGATAAGCTAAGTGCTAAGTGCAAGTATGGTTTGTAGATGCTCTATGCATATTGTGAGAAACTTGTAGAGTTAAGTGCAAGTGGTTGTAATAGACTGTGAAAGGCTTTGTGCTAGACCTAGCTTAGGGAAGGAGGATCCGGCGAGGTGCGCGTAGATCTCCTGTCCTATGCGGAGTAGGTTTTTTGTGGCTCTGTGCATGTAGATGAGTGATTGAAGCTAATAAAGAAGAAGAGTTGGTGGACGTAGCCCTAGGGTGGGGGTGAACCACATAAATACTGTGTTATTCTACTCTGTGCGATGTTCTGATGTGTTTATGTTTTTACTTGCTAAGTGCTTTGATATAGATAGATAGATTTGTTTGTGCTTTGTGCTTATGATGACCCTGGATTCTAGATTTGACCTATGTGAACTTGCTTAGTGCTCGAATCTTCTAGATCTAATCTATTTCTTTATGCTAAGTGCTTAGATACATTAGATATGGGTAAATGTTGCGATGCTCTGTTTTATCTGCGAAGTAGATATTGGTTAAATAATGATGAACTGACCATGCTAAGTGCTCTATTAAGTATTATAACCACAGACCTATGTCCCAGCTAAGGTTGCAGACACCTGAGTACTAAGACCACCCTTGCCTCTACCTCGGGTGAGACTTCATCTGCTTCGCAGGTGTTGCCGAAAAGGCTGGTACTTAGAGTTTTTTTGGTGCATTGTTGTAGCATTGAACCTTGGGTCTGCCCCTGTGTCAACACTTTCAGAGCACTCGCTCCTAAATTCATTGATCTTCTGCCACCTGTCAATACTGAAAATGGATGGTCCCAACTAATTCGGAACTTCGGGACTTCGTGCATCCTCGGTCCCTTTTGCACACTTAGAGTTGCTTCCCTTCTCAATACTTAGGTTGTCTTTGAGCTCCTTTTTCCCTCCTGGAAGAGTTCTACACAAATCTCTTGTGACTTTGCTTGGCTTTAAAACCTTCAAGGTTCCCAGTTCCTCTGAAATCCTTCAGTCGATATTCTCGTGCCCCCTGCAAACTTAATTCTTTTCCTCATGAGATTTTAATATGAACTTACAGAGTCCTTGGCACACTCCTTGCGCTCAGATAATCCTTTCAACGACTCCTCCCTTAGCCTATCTAGAAGTCTTAAGGCATCTCCTTTCCTTTGTCGATGCACTCTTCCAAAGCCTTCCTTCCTCAGAATGTTCAGTAATTCTAGGATTCTCTTAAGGATTCCAGCACTCAAGAATGTGTTTCTCTTGTGCACACTCGCACTTGCTCTATGCCCTCCTGATAGAGTATTTCAGAGTCTTCATTAACCCTGTGTTGTGTTTCCTCCCACACAGTCTCTCTTTCCAAGGTGTTCAACAACCTTGAAATTTCCCTCCGAGTCTGTGAATTATCCTAGTGTGCCCTCCTGGCAGCTTTTCTTTTGACTCCACTGAGTTCAGACACACACCCCTTGCATCGGCTTACAGAGTTTCCACCCTTTGTCATGCACTACTTGCACTTAGCCTAGAGAACTAGACTTAATCCGACACACTCACAGATAGAATACTATATCTCTATCCCTACAGATTATTTCTAACATACATCTACAACTCAAATACATACGAATGCCATTCATAACAAAGCATCCATTATACAAAAATTTGCAGACAACAAAAACTGTTGTTTCTATTAATAGTGGAATATCCATTACAATGTGAGTCTGAGTTGCAACTGAGTCTCGTCTCTCTCTTTCTCTAACTTACTCTACTGCAACAATACAAGAGTTTATACAAGAGGGGCTCAACGAGCTTCCCTCCAACCTAAGCTAGTGGTGTCTAATCACACCATTCAAAATGCCTGTCTAATGGGAAGATTACAATGATGGAAATTTGATCCGAATCGGATGCAAATCCATCCTGCTGTCAACCATTTAATGGAGACCTTATCTCCAGCTTGTACGAAGGCACAAATTGACTCCTTCAACATGTCGGCACTAATTGAATTGATCACCAAAATGTCACTCTCTTCTTCATCCATTCCTTCATTATTTATAATCAATTGTTGGGGACCAACATATCTACATCTACTCTATTGTCATCTATTTTGGTGTGGGATAGGGATGTCGCCTCTTGCACACTACTTCTTTGCAGTGTTTGAGTCACTTCTACGTGCACCTTCAATGTGGTCTCTATAATAACACACTCTTTGTATGCTTCCTTTTGGTGTTTCTTTTTTACCCTACTACTAATTTCTACCATGTATTCTTCCCTTTTATTTGAATTGATGGACTATATCTTTCAAACAACCTCTTGTACCACATTGATTCTTTCATATCTTTCCACTCTTTCTTTCTTCTATGCCTCTGGATCCATCTCTCTTTTTGTATTCTTATATCATCTTCCTATTTCTTTAAATACCCTTGAAGGGAGGGACTTACTCATCCATGCTATTAAGCATCATCTGGATCAACCCTTTTTCCATGAACAACATCTTAATCCACAAAAATATTTCTTCTAGCAATTTTCCTCTAAATGCAACTTCAAACTCTCATTCAACAACACTAAAGGATGTATGATATTCTATAGAAAACTCCACAATCTACTCCTCTTTAATTCTACTAAACAAGAAGGTAATTTCTTGGGTCCATTTATTGTCAAGGGTCTTCAATCTATCGATGGTTACTTGATCTCACACCAATGGTTCTTGGTAATGCCTCAAGGTATTAATTTCCTCTTGCCTTTTTATCCTTTCATGCAATAAAATAGGAAATTCAATGGAAAAGATTTCATGTTTATCAGAATATAGGTACCTATCATTGCATGCTTCAATGTTGATATGCAATAAATTTTGAGTTTCCTTATAGGATAACTTAACTTCTCTTTCATTCATCCAATCTTAAATCTCTCTATGTGAAGATCGCCATGACATATCCACACTTTCTTCAATATATTCATTTATTCCCAACAACTTAACCAATTGTTGGCAATACTTTCATACCTAGGGTTCCAAACTTAGGCCAACAATAAAACCCATTAGTATCAGTGTATTCAATATTCAATTAAGAATAAGGTATCACCTAAGAGACTAATGATAATTGCTAGAACAAGATTCAATGATAAGAAAGTAGAATATGAACATGTACAAAATTCATTATACATTAATTCATACATTCATATTAACACACATAACTCGTAAAATTTAGATGGAGAAACAACACCCGATCTTTTCTCATTCGGTCCATATAATTATTTATTTCTCCATACAATGATCTAGAGATTCAAACCTTGACTTATTCTTATTATGTACACTTTCTAATACAAACTTTTTCCATAATGACCAACTATCCAACCCTCTTCCTATTGATTGCAAGAAATCATTATCCACCATGCACTAAGCCAATGATTGGCTTAGTGCATGGTTTCCTAAGCTAGAGAAAGTACAAGTACAATTGATGTAGTTATGATGTAGGTTTGATGCGCATGATGCCTGTGTACAAGTGAAGTTGATGTGGGTTTCATGTGCATGATTCCCATCATCATTCATGGGCATGATCTCCTAGATACCATGACCAACGATAGCACTGCCAGTGTCTTATGTTGTCTCGTCATGTTCCACATTCAATTTGGAGCGTCTTTAGCGACCACAATGCCAATTTGAATTTGAATATGCAATAGGGCGGCCAAGGATTTCCCATTGATTCTTCAATTCAAATATTTCCCCTACGCATCAACATTCTCATCCTACACTGCCCTCGATTCTAAGGTGGAAGACATGGGCTTCCTCGTAACACATGCTTACGGCCTCACCGAATCCACCCGCTCGGTGCTCTCTCCTACGAGTGGAAGAGAGAATGGGATGATGCTCAACTATCCCCAACCCAACGAGGTGTTCTCAAAGGGAGTCAAGGAGTGGGCATTATGTGCCTCGACCAGGTGGACGTGAAGAATCCTGGAGCATTGCTACTTCGGAACTGACAGGAGAGTAGAGAAGCATGGGACAAAATGCTTATAGAATCCAAAATTGAAATATAATTTAATCTTGAAAGGGATAATGGAACTGAACGCTTGAAAATATCATGGTGGAGAGGTTAGTTATAATGAGGTAAATGTGTGAACTAATCATGTACATTTATTGGACATAGGTATGCTTCAAGGATACAAAAATTTCTACAGAGCTTCAAAGCGATCATTTAAATGAAAAACCAATTTGATTGATCCAAGATGCTTTATTGTCTGGTTCCTTGGATTTGCACGATAAATATATCTTCTGTGGTTTTTCGTTTTGGTTTGTGTTATAACCCTAAATTTCTCCATACATGCGTACCTGGCATTTGGCCCTCTTACTTGCTATTTTTTCCAAGCCATCACTGAGTAGCTCTTCTTAAAAACACTATTTTTGAAGATGTACACGCCCTACACCACTACTGCCTACGTACACACACTCGCTGCACCACTACAACCCATGTACGTATGCTAGTTGCACCATTATAGCCTGCGTATACTTGCAAAAGTTGCAAAAATTAAAAAGTTGCAAGGAATTCGTTGAGATTACGGGCTATAGGGTAGTTTCCCAACTGATCCACCACCTATAGACTGTCACCCAACCGAATAATCATCCTTTTTCCATATAAAAGGAGGTGTCGGGGTCTCATTCCTAAGCTAAGCATAAGAATAGTGAAACTCTACCTGTTTCACATCCCCTCCTTGCCCCAAGATTTGCAGCCACCTTGTGAGATTTGCATCTAAATTTCACAAGGTATACTCAAGGGTGCTTTGCAGAGTATACCCGAGGTTTCTTCCATGTTCGAGTTTCACTTGCACTGGTAATTTTCTCTAGTGTTGGCTAGCATAAGTGTTATTCCAACTAGATAGTGGTTTTATTGCTTTATCTCATACGAACTTTTATAGTGTGTGCTTGGTTTTCAACGTTAGTAAAAGCCTTACTATGTCACTGGTATTTTCACAAAGTGGAAGATCATGAGCTCCACTGGTCGTGAAGGCTTCAGGGCCTTCCACCGGTTAGATTGGAGCTACCATCGCCACCGTTACGACGAAGAATTGACCAGTAAGGGTAATTTGAGGCGACTGGGCCACAGGAAATTGTGCCCGAGCCATCCCCGAGAGGAGAACACTCAAATCCAAAGGAACCGACTATTTTTGACCTTGGAGTAGAAGCTCTCGGGCATTTTAACCCTTCGATCACTAACTTGTCGATGCCACTTTTGATACATCTTTCCCCACCAAGGGTAAAACATCACGAGCATCAGATAGTCCTGCAAGCAGCTATGGAAGAAGATGTTGCTACTTCTTCAGGGAGTCCTCACACTCCCTTTATAGCTTCCACCACTGGGGGCATTCCACCTCCTAACCCACCTTCATCAGTCCAGACCATAATAGTTTCGAATGCCTCTACTTCGGGCAGTGGTCTAATTTTGTCTAAGGCGATGATCACTGCACCGTTCACACAGAGTGCGACGGGTCCTCTGTTTCCATACGGTATGTCTGGCTTTGATGCGAACTCTATCCTCACCTACTCCACCCTACAGACCATGGGTCTGGGGGTAGGGAGCTCAAACACTCCTTTGCAAGGGTCCATGGGGGGAACCTCAACCCCCTATAATGATTTCCCTTACGGTGGGGGTCATATACCTCCTTCGTCTCCTTCGCTCGGCAGTGATCCCCAACAACCCGTCGGGCCGAACATGAACTATAGCTTGTTCGGAGCAGGTAGTATAGGACCTTATTCCTACACCACTTTGTCGGGTTCAATGTCATTCTCTTTGTTTGACACGTTTGGTAATAACACATTCTCATTAGCTGCCATCTTGGCCACGGGCAACTCTAGTTTTGGACAATAGAATCCTGTGCAGGGTACTATTCCTACACAGGGGGGAAACACAGGAGTCTTCTCCTCACAAGGACTCTATAATCCGTGGCAGGGATCAGTTCCCTCGTCAGGGATGTCCACTGGGGGAAACCCCTTCCATGGTCAATGGAACCCCAAGAAAGGCTCAACACCTATGTCCATTGGATTGGCAGGGGTCGACCCTTTCTAGAATATTTGGAACACAACACAGGGAGAAATCCCTGCCCAAACCTCAATGCCCAACTACAGGAATCAGTTGATGATGTTCCAACAAATGCAGTATCCATTCGCTGGCCAAGGCCATGGTATTTACCAGAACCCTGGCCAACAACCCAAATTTTCCTGGAAATGTGGTGCCAACCAAACTCGAGGTTCCTTTCTTCCTATACATAGTCATCATCCCAAACTACCATTTTTGGCAACATTACATTTGCTAGACTTGTCAATATTGTTAAACGACCCAATTTTTCACGATCCGCGTTGGCCTCCCATGCTGACCAAGTTTGCCTCAGACATTCTGAAGTTTGAAGGTAAGCCTAACAAAGATCCAGACGATCACATGACCACTTTTCACCTATGGTGTTGCTTTAGCAATTTGGCAATGGTTTTCCTAAACCATTTTCAACTACCTGTGAGATACGATGCCGACCCCAAATTGCTGGCCAATTTTGAGAAAACAAAGGCGGATCATATCTCAGATCAGATCTGAGAATGGCATCGTTAGAAGAGTTTGATAAAAGTACCGGTCCCACTGGATTTCCTGTTGGAGTGGTTCCTTATGTATTTGGTACCCTAGTTATCCAAGGACATTGCAACGTCGGTAGTGTTTTTCGAGGAAGAGGCGATAATAAGAGCTCATCAACTTGAACTGATATACTCTCAGTCTGGTTTACTCTATGAGGTTTTTCTAGATGCGCCATGGTCTATCCTTGGCAAGGCTAGACATAAGTCTGGACCACATGCTGATGGTATAGTTGGTTCAACACAAGAAAAGCCCACTGATTAGTTGTCAAATCAATTGCAACAATTTTCGATACAGCAGACAACGGCAAGCCAAACCTATAGCATGGCTGCTCCCCTTACTCAAACATCGTATGTACACAGTGTGCAGTCGATGAACTCAAAGGCCAACCAACAACCTGACAGGAAGAAAAAACAACAAAACAGGAAGGGTAAGGGGGATAAGAGACCTAACAACAATGTTGGCGGGGGCAACACAAAGAAGAGAATGTTGAAGTATCCATGTAACCTTTGCACGGAAGACCATCTGACTTACCTATGCCCTCAACTTGAGGAGGCCCAAACGTTATTGATGCAACAACAACCTATTGTGTTAATGAACCCATTTCCACATGGGAAAAATTTGACTCAAGCCTCTTCGAGCTGGATGGGGTCAGTCAGGGACCCCCTCCATCTTCTAGTAATCCTTTGGCCATGAAAATTTATATGATGAAAGGTGACGCTTATATAGAAACTAGGGCACATGATTATGAAATGCCAGAAATTGCTGAAAAGGGTAAGGAAGTCGTAAACCCATATGTTCCTCTCTAGATTGAGAAGACGATGGGTGAAGCAATGACACATATCCCAAAAGGGGTGTTCAAGAAAGCTTCGTATAATCCAAACACAAGGGCCGCCCAGAATTACTCCGTGGTGGAGTATTTTTCACAAACCCCTTGCGCAATGTCTACTTTGGAGGTCCTCGAGAGATGCCCTTCACAAAGAAAGGATCTGTTGTCCACTTTGGGATCTGCTGAGACCTATAATCTGGGAATGATCATGCTTGATACGACTGACTTAAAACATCGTCTCCATTATCACATGGCGTTTAAGATAGTAGTGGCTCACCCCACAAAATATTTTACTTGGAATATTTTCTGTACAGTGGTTGATGAGGGTGCCTCGATTTGCATGATGTCATTGGCATGTTGGAAGGCCATTGGCCAACCCGTTTTGTCTCCATCACCTACTCTACTTACTTATTTTGACGGTCATTCTTTCAGACCACATGGAATCATCCCTTCTTTCCCCATGTAGTTAGGAGGGAATATCGTGTGCGTCAAAGTTGAAGTGGTCAATGCGCTTCTCGACTACAACCTATTGTTGGGAAGGAGTTGGACATATGAAATGCATATAGTGGTTGCCACAATTTTTCGGGTCTGGTTGTTTCCACACGAGGGCCGAATCGTAACCATTGATCAGTTGTCCTTCTCCAGGCCTGACCCTTCATTGGGGGAATCCATGGTCCCGATGATTGATAACCCTCATCCAGGCATCGTCAATGTGGGGGTTGGTTTGTTCCCACCTTTGATGGGTAATTTCGATTACTCGCCTCCTTCTGGCGATGTCAAGATGATATCGGTTGTCCCCGACCAGCCGAGGGCTGAAATATTTCAAGTTTTATCGGTCCATACGACTTACTTTAGCGATTCGTGGACTCTTCCTTTCCCATTGACTTCGATGGAAGGTACCGGGCTTCAGGGCCTTCACATGCCCTTTTCCACGGAACAATTTGTGTATAGTATTGTCCAGCAAGCTTCAACCAACCCTAATACGACTCTCGCATAGGAGTTAGATCCAGTTCTAGAGCCTATCTCAGCTTAAGGTTTCCTCACCACTATTGATTCTTTAGACTTGGTCTTGCCCTATGATGAGGCGATTTTAGA
>JZKD02S1649516.1:55493-69505 GCA_000966675.3 Picea glauca
AATAAGGATGAACTATCTCCCTTTTCTTAATGTGAGAGGTGACAATTTATGTCTACGTACTAACATGACATTTGGATTGACAAACATAGAATGCTTTGTGTTAATTTGTCATTTTTAAGTCAACTTAACTAATTGTTAAATATTATTAAATTATTTTATCAATAATTCAAACTAAAATAAAATTATGAATGCAATTTACAAAATATATTATATAATTGTTAAGTATTATTAAATTATTTTGATAATAATTCAAACTAAAATAATTTTTATGGATGCAATTTGCAAGATATTTTATATAGTATGAATTGTCTACATATTAAACATGAACTTATTAAATATTTTTAAATATGTCAAATAATTGTTAAGTATTATTAAATTATTTTGATAATAATTTAAACTAAAATAATTTTTATGGATGCAATTTGCAAATTTTTTTATATAGTGTGAATTGTCTACATATTAAACATGAACTTATTAAATATATTAAATATTTTTAAACATCATGTCACTGAGGTACTTAAGTATCTTTGATATATTTTGATGTACAAACATTGGATATTTTATATATAAACTTAAATATAAACATCTTCAACAATTTTCAATTTATTAAGTATATTATAAACATTTAGATAAACTTTGTTATATTAGTAAATATTTGTTTATTTATAACTATATTTTTATATTGTAAATATATACTAATTTAAGATTTAAATAAATATTATTATTTTTAATTATTTTTATTTCACAATTTGTTGTTTATGACATATATAAATAATAATAAAAGACATATTTCCCACACACATTTAGACATTTGGAAACGAAAGGTTAATAAATTTTAATTATATCTATAATATGTTTCTTTTGAAAAAAAAACTTTACTTTCTACATGGTAGGGATCTTTTTAACAAAACGAGTCTACTTTCTCTTCGCTATATTCTTAGATCCCACTTTTGTTCTCTCTCAAATCGCAATTACTTAAAACATTTTAATGACAATGTACATTTATTAATATACCTTAAAGCATACCGATAATAAAATAAAAATTACCATCAATTAAGTTGCATACAATAAAAATATACTGTAAATTGAAATTAAACTAAATTACGCTTCCAATCAATAGAACCTATTCCTTATCATTGTCTAAAATACTCTGCTATGTTTGTTGTCTTTGTGACAAGCATTCGTTGATGTTGTTATGATCCAAACCATTGCCAAATTCATTGTAATTATCTTTCATGTCTGTAAAACGATCTACCAATTACTAAAACAGGTGAAAGGATTCTAAGTTCAACAAACCTTCATATCCATATTGTAGCTTCAAAGGTTATATAAACTCTTAATAATCGATGTCTGCAAAATGAATTTCCAATTGCTTCATTAGACTTCTATATCGAGCCTCGCCTCAAACGACATACTCTGAGTGGGGATTCTCTTCTACGCTCATTTTTTAAATTATATTATTTTGGGGAAACTCTTGATTTGTGGGTTGGCTATGAATGTTTTGGTTTCCTCGGCTCAGAGCTCAATTGCCCCAGGTGGCAACAGTTTGTTTTCTATCTTGTGAATAGAATAAATCCTACAGTCACTACCCTCGTCGCTACCACCACTACGACCTTTACCTCTTGTGGCCACAGGTGACAACGCCTCCTCCCTGCCTCCATCTTCACTTCCACTCTCACTACCATCTACATAGTAACTATGGCCATGGCGTTGGGACGCTAGAGATTTGATTTAGTCTTCTCTTCTTTGGTAGACATATTCAAATGAAGGCATGTCCATCTAAATTTGAAAATCAAATTCCAAATTTCAATCAATCGGTGGCATGTTGAACAACGCATTTCAAAGACAATAACGTTGGATGGGACAACAAAATTTGAAATTCAAATTTCAAATAAGCATGCAGATGTATGAGGGAAAACAACGTTAGGTTGACTTTATGATAGCTTCGCCAGTGTATGGAGTGGACAATGGAAGCGCAACGAGAATTACGCCAAACTATCATGGTATGTAAGGCATATATGTGAGATAGACCAAATGCTTGTACACGTATCCACCTACACTAGGCAGTCATTTGCTTAGTTCATGGTGGATAATGTTTTCCATTGATTGCATACCTTTATATATATTCCAATTCAATTACAAAATAGTTACAATCCTAATTTCCTACAATGCATCCTTCTAACCCTAGGATAGGTGAGGGCGCTAATTCTAATTATAGATACGATTTTAGTGTGCATATCAAAATAGGGAACACAATACAAAACTGAACACAAAAGCTAAACATGGGGCAGACACAACTAAACTGTACACAAAATCTTCAAAAGTACAAAATAAAACACCAATAATCCATACTATAGAGAACACTATAAGAAATTCCATGTGATTATTGATGCAGGAGCATCGCACATACATCAAACGAGCCAGCACATCGAGCAGAAGACAGTTGGATAGCGCCAGCGCAAATTTTGAAAACACCTTGATATTGTTGCGCCAAACATTAATGTGTGGATTTAATGAAGTGCACTTTGTAATTGTAATGGACCTTGAGCGGATAATCTCTCATCCTTAGGTAGATGAGGCATTTAATAGATTTAATGTTAGTAGATAGAATATTTAATTCTAGATTTGATAGCTTTAGAGTTCGAGAGGGAAACGGGATATAGACACCCTCATTGTATCATTGTATGATTATTCTGGATTATCAAGCATTCAGAAGAGAGAAGAGAAAGTAGAGAACTGTGTAAAGAACATCCATGTACAGATATTGAATTAATAGAAGAAAGCTTTGATTCAATTCCATGATTATGTGTCTTTTCTCTGTGTATTGATATTATGCTCAAGAATGTTTGCTTTCTGTCATGCATTTGCTTTGTATATGTTGTGCATGTGATTTCATGTTTCGAAACTGAAGTCTGAGAGGGTGAATGAATGAGTTTCAATTGTTTCTCTAAGTGAGCCAGAGGATTCCTGCAAGGAGTGCAGTTGAATTTGTCCGCAAGGAGTGCGTGACTGCAGGGTTTACTTAGAGATAACTTTTGTCCTCAATGAATTCGAAGGTGCAGATAGGCACAGTGCCGTGCAAAGAGTGCGCAGGCCAAATGAAGTCTCAGAGTTGCGATTCTGAGCAAAGAGTTGAAGGATTTCTGCTGCAGGAGTGCGCAGGATCGAAGACTTCATCACTTAGTCATGATTGAATATTTGCTGCAAGGGGTGCGTGCAAGAGTTTCTTCCTGAGAGACTTGAAGTCGTGGAAGATCAAGAAGGATAGGCCTTCGGTTTCATCGAAGGAGGATATAGACAAAGTTGTGCCTGGAAGGTTTGCAGGGAAAGTTGCAGGTTTCCAGGAAGAGATGCAGGTTGGTGAACAAGTCTCGTGGAGAGACATTTCTTCCTTTTTCATGGATTTTCACACGGAAGATGGACGGTTAAATTTCTCCAAGGAGATTCCGTGGAGATCGGTAAGTTGTTAGATCACTTGGAGTCGCAAGAAAGTTGCAGTGCAAGCACGGAGAAAGGGTCGAAGCTCGGGAGGGCAGGAGCCGTTGATCGGGATCACAAGGAATCTCTTTGTTTTCTATAGCAGAGAGAGAGAGAATTCATCATGCCACCCAGAAGGGAAAGACAGTCACCAGACCCAGAAGACAGGGAGGTGAGAAGAAGAGGTAGGCCGGTAGGGAATCCAGAAATTGAGCGACAGATACGAGATCTCAGAGCGAGACTCGAGGAGATGGAAACAACTCAGAGATGCGGAGTTGGTGCAGGGGGTCTTAGCGATTTCGAAGTTGAAGAGGAAGCTAGATAGGTAGGAGAGGTCACAGCAGAGGATGCATCAACCGAGCGGTTGATCAAAGCCATTTCTAGAATGAGTTCGAAGACAAAAATGGATATTCCATCTTACGAAGGAAGTCTGGATGCAGAAGAGTTGCTGGATTAGATCAGAGCTCTTGACACCTACTTCGATTATGAGGATATCAAAGAGGATAAAAAGGTTAGGCATGTTGTCACGAAATTGAAAGGACATGTAGCATTATGGTGGGATGAGCTACAGGAATATAGACGTTCCAAAGGCAAGCAAAAGATCAAAAGCTGGGATCGAATGATCGTGAAGATGAAAGCGAAGTTCATCCCAAGAGATTACTAGATAAATCTATTCAGGAGGATGCAGAACCTAAGACAGAAACTGATGACAGTGAAAGAATACACTGAGGAATTATATCGACTGAACATCAGAGCAGGTCATCGGGAGAGCGATGATGAGAAGGTGGCAAGATACCTGAATGGTCTGAGATGCAACATTCAGGATGAATTAAGCATAGTTACCATCAGGACGGTGGAGGATGCTTATCAGATGGCTCTGAAAGCCGAAGAGAAGCTGAGTTGTAAACAAGGTCAGCGAGGGTGAGGCAGAAGTCAGCCAAGAGGTAAAGCAGGTTCCCCAGAAAGAACTCAAAAGCCCAAGGAGGAATGGAAGAAACCTCAGGGTAAGATTGAGAGAGGTGGAACCTCACAGCGAGGACAACCACAGGTTGAACAGAGAGGGCAACATAATGAACAGAGAGGAGATTATGCTGACGCGAACACTTTTCCTCGTACCAGAGGTAGCGGAAGAGGCCGAGGTGGAGTAATCACATGCTTCACATGCGGAAAGGATGGGCACAAATCATTTGAGTGTCCAGAGAAAAGGAAAGATGGAGGAGAAGCTCACATCACTGAAGCATAGAAACGTGATGCTGAGAATGAAGATGCAGAAAGTGGAAGATCGCTTGGGATGCATAAATTCCTTTTGACACCCGACAAGGAGGTGGAGGACACAACTCAAAGAGGCAGACTATTCAGGATTGCTTGCAAGACCAAGGATAGGAAATGCAAGGTTATCGTGGATAGCGGAAGCACATATAATCTCGTTTCGACCGAGATGGTAGAAAAGTTGGAGCTGGAGACAACTGATCACCCGAGTCCATACAAAGTCTCGTGGCTACAGAAGGGACATCAGGTGAGTGTCACTAAACAGTGCTTAGTTGACATCAAGATAGGAGGATATAATGATAAAATACTGTGTCATGTTATTCCCATGGATGTATGTCATTTATTGCTGGGTAGACCATGGAAATATGACAGAAATGTGGTTCATGATGGGAGAATGAACACATATACCCTAAAGAAGGATGGGAAGACACACAGGTTGCTTCCTATAAAGGATAAAGAGGTGAAGTCAGAAGTAAGCAACACAATACTTCTCATGAGTGGGAAGGAGCTTCTTATGGAGATGGAGAAGAAGGAAGATCCACAATTCTTTGTGGTCAGGAAACCAAGGATTGTCCTGACTAGCACAAGAGTGGATGATCTTCCAGATGAGATTCAGGAACTGCTGGGAGAGTTCGCTGACATCATCGTGGATGAATTACCTCATTCGTTGCCACCGATGAGGAGTGTGAGTCACCACATAGACCTCATACCAGGAGCTAGTTTGCTGAACAAAGCTGCGTACAGATTAACGCCGCAGGAAAATGAGGAGGTAAAGAATCAGATACAGGATTTGCTGGACAAAGGATTGGTTAGAGAAAGCCTGAGTCCGTGTGCTGTTCCGACAGTGCTAAGTCCAAATAAGGATGGAGGCTGGAGAATGTGCACGGATTCTAGAGCGATAAATAAAATTACCATCAGGTACATATTTCCACTGCCGAGAATGGATGATCTAATGGATTGCCTGAGTGGGGAAAATTATTTTTCAAAGATAGATCTGAAAAGCGGATATCACCAGATTTGCATGAGAGAAGGTGATGAATGGAAGACAACATTCAAGACAAACGAAGGTTTGTATGAATGGCTGGTCATGCTTTTTGGTTTGACAAACGCGCTGAGCACATTCATGAGGCTGATGAATGAAGTCCTGAGGGAATTCATCGAAAAGTTTGTCGTCGTATATCTGGACGATATACTGATTTTCAGTAAGACGAAGGCTGAACATTTAAAGCATTTGGCCATTGTGATGAGGAAGCTACAACAAGAGAAGTTGTTGATAAATATGAAGAAATCTTCATTTATGCAGACAGAGCTCATTTACTTGGGTTTTTTTATTTCGGCGAATGAGTTAAAAATGGATCCGGAGAAGGTGGAAGTGATCAAGAATTGGCCATCACCGAGAAATATTTTCGAGGTGAGAAGTTTCCATGGTTTGGCTAGTTTCTACCGAAAGTTCATTAGGAATTTCAGTGGAATTAGCCCAGCGATGATGGATACAGTGAAGAAGCGACATAAAATTTTTCATTGGACAGTAGAGGCTAAGAAGAGCTTCAATCTATTGAAGCGGAAGATCACGGAACGACCAGTATTGGTGTTGCCGGATTTCTAGAAGACATTTCAGGTGAAATGTGATGCAAGCGGATATGCCATAGGAGCGATCTTGAGTTAGGAAGACAGACCAGTTGCATATTTCAGTGAGAAGCTGGATGAACCAAAGCTGAAATACTCCACGTATGATAAAGAGTTTTATGCTATCATACAGGCGCTGAAGAAGTGGAGGCATTATTTAGTTCCGAAAGAATTTGTCTTGTACAGCGATAATCATGCATTGCAGTTTGTGAGTCAACAGGAGAAGTTGAATCAGAAACATGCAAAATGGGTAGAGTATATGCAGAATTTCACATTTGTGATTAAGAATATTGCAGGTACTGCTAACAAAGTGGCTGATGCTTTGAGCAGGAAATGTTTGTTGCTGCAGGAGTTCCGAGTCAAAACATTGGGTTTTGAAAATCTCAGGGACATGTACGCAGGAGATGTAGATTTCAGGGAAGCTTATGAAGCAGCTGAGAATCCAGTTCTCAGAGATCGGAGTCCTTGGATAGATTACATGATCCAGGAAGGATTGTTGTTCAGAGGTAATCAACTGTGTATTCCGAATTGCTCCATGAGGGATAACTTGTTGAAGGAGAAACATAGCGGTGGATTGGCAAGACATTTTGGCCACGACAAAACATTCGCAAAGTTGAGCGAATCATATTTTTGGCCAGACATGCGAGCAGATGTCAAGAGGTTTGTTGACAGATGTAGAATTTGTCAGCATTCGAAGGGGCGAAAACAGAATGCGGGATTTTATCATCCATTGCCCATACCGGAGAGGCCATGGGAGGCGATCAACATGGATTTTGTATTGGGTTTGTCGAGGATGCAAAGAGGTGTTGATTCCATCTTTGTAGTGGTGGACAAGTTTTCAAATATGGCACATTTCATTCCATGCCAGAAGACCAGTGATGCGACTCACATCACAAATTTGTTTTTCAAAGAGATCGTTAGACTTCATGGATTGTCGAGAAGCATAGTCTCGGATAGGGATATGAAATTCATAGGTCATTTTTGGAGGACGCTATGGAAGAAGCTAGGAACTAACTTGGCATTTAGTTCAGCTTATCATCTGCAGAGGTATGGGAAAATAGAGGTAGTGAACATAAGTCTGGGAGACTTGCTGAGAAGCTTGGTGTCAGAGCACCATAGCAGCTGGGACAACATATTGCCATAGGCAGAGTTCGCGTACAATGATTTTGTGAATCAGAGTACAGGAAAGAGTCCATTTCAGATTGTGTATGGGACACAACCAAGGGGAGTTTCTGAACTCAGGGAGTCAGAACAGACTGCTACTAGCAGCGCTAGTGCAGAGGAATTCGCTGAGGCGATGAAAGAACTTCACAGCAAGGTGAAGCAACGATTGATAGACTCAAATCAGGAGTACAAGCGCAGAGAAGATCAACATCAGAGACAACTTCAGTTCAAAGTTGGTGATCTGGTTTTGGCACACTTGAGGAAGGAAAGGTTCCCAAGGGGAACATACAACAAGCTTAAGATGAATAAAATCAGACCATGCAAGGTCTTGAGAAAATTCGGAGAGAATGCTTATGAGATTGAGTTGCCAGATGGCATTGGGATATCTCCGATATTTAATGTTTCGGATTTATACCCATACAAGGCTGGAGAAGCAGAGACTGCAACTGAGGAACCAGTGATCCAGTGGCAGAAGCTGATGCCGATTGCAGAAAACCCACAGATGGAGTGCATACTGGACAAGAGAGTGGGTAAGAAGACCAGAGGGAAAGAGTACTATGAGTATCTGGTCAAGTGGAAGAATCACCCAGTGGAATATGCCAGCTGGGAGACTAAAGAAGTGATATAGAAGCATGGACAGACCGTGCAGGAGCTCATGTACAGGAGCCCATGAAAATTTTCAAGCCAAGGAGTATGATGCAGGAGCATCGCACATACATCAAACGAGCCAGCACATCGAGCAGAAGACAGTTGGATAGCGCCAGCGCAAATTTTGAAAACACCTTGATATTGTTGCGCCAAACATTAATGTGTGGATTTAATGAAGCGCACTTTGTAATTGTAATGGAACTTGAGCGGATAAGCTCTCATCCTTAGGTAGATGAGGCATTTAATAGATTTAATGTTAGTAGATAGAATATTTAATTCTAGATTTGATAGCTTTAGAGTTCGAGAGGGAAACAGGATATAGACACCCTCATTGTGTCATTGTATGATTATTCTGGATTATCAAGCATTCAGAAGAGAGAAGAGCAAGTAGAGAACTCTGTAAAGAACATCCATGTACATATATTGAATTAATAGAAGAAAGCTTTGATTCAATTCCATGGTTATGTGTCTTTTCTCTGTGTATTGATATTATGCTCAAGAATGTTTGCTTTTTGTTATGCATTTTCTTTGTATATGTTGTGCATGTGATTTCATGTTTCAAAACTGAAGTCTGAGAGGGTGAATGAATGAGTTTCAATTGTTTCTCTAAGTGAGCCAGAGGATTCCTGCAAGGAGTGCAGTTGAATTTTTCCGCAAGGAGTGCGTGACTGCAGGGTTTACTTAGAGATAACTTTTGTCCTCAATGACTTCGAAGGTGTAGATAGGCACAGTGCCATGCAAAGAGTGTGCAGTCCAAATGAAGTCTTAGAGTTGCGATTATGAGCAAAGAGTTGAAGGATTTCTGCTGCAGGAGTGCGCAGGATCGAAGACTTCATCACTTAGTCGTGATTGAAGATTTGCCGCAAGGGGTGCATGCAAGAGTTTCTTCCTGAGAGACTTGAAGTCGGGGAAGCTCAGGAAGGATAGGCCTTCGGTTTCGTCGAAGGAGGATATAGACAAAGTTGTACCTGGAAGGTTTGCAGGGAAAGTTGCAGGTTTCTAGGAAGAGACGCAAGTTGGCGAACAAGTCTCGTAGAGAGACATTTCTTCCTTTTTCGTGGATTTTCACACGGAAGATGGACGGTTAAATTTCTCCAAGGAGATTCCATGGAGATCCGTAAGTTGTTAGATCACTTGGAGTCACAGGAAAGTTGCAGTGCAAGCGCGGAGAAAGGTTTGAAGCTCGGGAGGGCAGGAGTCGTTGATCAGGATCACGAGGAGCGTTGGATCTGCTCGTGGATCGGCATATCGGGAGTTCAGGAGCCAAGACTCCAACTCTTTGAAGCGGAAGTCGCGATATAGCGATACGCGAAGTTTCGACGATTGCGTGGATAGTGTGGGCCACAACAGGGTGACGTGACAGGCGATAGGAGAATATCGGTGTTTTGGGTCATTGGGGCTCGGGAGCCGAAGAGTCAAGTGTTTTGTCTCGCGAGTAGTGAAGTTGCGACATAGAGAGGTTGCGACGGAACAAAGTCTCGATAGATGGGAAGAAAGTCAGCGATTGACCGATATCTCGGATCTCGTGGATCTGAAGGGGTAACGCTTAGTGGTTGAACTCGCGAAGGCGCGAGAGCCGATCCTCTGAAAGAAAGAAGAGAGGATCGCGCCCAAGGAAAACCTGTGGGTGCAGAATTCCCGACAGGGAATTAGAAGGACCGTTGAGTTCTACGGGCCATAGAGAAGAGAAGGTCCTGGTGAGAGCGATCGTGCCAGCAAGGGTAGGTCTGTATCAATTATAAACCCAAGATAGTATAACACTTAGTATGAGGAGAGATAAGTTATTTTAACATTATGATTCTGGGGTGTTCTTCCATCCACACTAGAAATTCTTAAATCTTAGCATGTAGCAATCTATGAACTTAAGAGGATCACACTATAAGATCTTTAATTTTGTGTCTACAATAATCCATATGTTATCACTTAGTTCCACAATAAGGATTAACGATCTCCCTTTTCTTGATGTGAGAGGTGACAATTTATGTCTACGTACTAGCATACCATTTGGATGGACAAACATAAAATGTTTTGTGTTAATTTGTTAGTCAACTTAACTAATTCTTAAATATTATTAAATTATTTCATCAACAATTCAAACTAAAATAAAATTTATAAATACAATTTACAAAATATATTATATAATTGTTAAGTATTATTAAATTATTTTGATAATAATTCAAACTAAAATAATTTTTATGGATGCAATTTGCAAGTTATATTATATAGTGTGAATTGTCTACATATTAAATAACTCAGGCATGAACTTATTAAATATATTAAATATTTTTAAACACCATGTCACCATATCAGTAATTAAGTATCTTTGATATATTTGGATGTACAAACATTGGATATTCTATATTTAAACATATATAAACTTAAATATAAACATCTTCAACAATTAACAATTTATTAAGTATATATATTATAAACATTTAGATAAACTTTATTATATTAGTAAATATGTTTTTATTTATAACTATATTTTTATATTGTAAATATATATCAATTTTAGATTTAAATAAATATTATTATTTTTAATTATTTTTATTTCACAATTTGTTTTTATGACATATATAAATAATAATAAAATACATCTTTTCCACACACATTTAGACATTTGGAAACCAAAATGAATAAAACTTAATTATATCTATAGTATTTTCTTTTGAAAAAAAAGACTCTACTTTCTACATGGTAGGGATCTTTTTAACAAAACAAGTCTACTTTCTCCCCGCTAGATTTTTAGATCCCACTTTTGTACTCTCTCAAATCGCAATTACTTAAAACATTTTAATGACAATGTACATCTATTAATATACCTTAAAGCGTACCGATAATAAAATAAAAATTACCATCAATTAAATTGCATACAATAAAAATATACTGTAAATTGAAATTAAACTAAACTACGCATCCAATCAATAGAACCTATTCCTTCTCATTGTCTACAATACTCTGCTATGTTTGTCATCTTTATGACAAGCATGCATTGATGTTGTTATGATCCAAACCATTGTCAAATTTACTGTAATTATCTTTCATTCTGTAAAACGATCTACCAATTACTAAAACAGGTGAAAGGATTCTAAGTTCAATGGACCTTCATATCCATATCGTAGCTTCAAAGGTTATATAAACTCTTAATAATCAATGTATGAAAAATGAACTGCCAATCGCTTCATTAGACTTCTATATCAAGCCTCGCCTCAAACGACATACTCTGAGTGGGGATTGTCCTATGCGCTCATTTTTTAAATTATATTATTTTGGGGGAACTCTTGATTTGTGGCTTGGCTATGCATGTTATGGTTTCCTTGGCTCAGAGCTCGACTGCCCCAGGTGGAATTGGTTTGTTTTCTATCTTATGAATAGAATAAAGCCTATTGTCACTACCCTCGCTACTGCCACCACGACGACCTTTACCTCTCGCGGCCACAAGTGAAAACGCCTGCTCATAGCCTCCATCTTCACTTCCACTCTCATTGTCATCTGCATGGTGTCTACAACCATGGTGATGGAGATTTGATTTAGTTTTCTCTTCTCTGGTATATGATGCAGGAGCATCGCCGACACATCAAGCGAGCCAGCACATCAAGCGGAAGACAGCTGGATAAGCAGCACACATTTTGAAATACTTTGGGATTGTTGCACCAAACATTAATGTGTTGATTTAATGAAGCGCACTTTGTATATTGTAATGGACCTTGAGCAGATAGCTCTCGTCCTTAGGTAGATAGACGACATTTATTTTTGTTAATGCTGGTAGATAGGAATTCAATTATAGATTTGATAGCTTTAGGATTCGAGAGGGAAAACGGATATAGACACCCTCATTGTATCATTGTAACATTATTCAGATATTGAAAAAGGAAAGAAAGAAGAGAAAGCAGAGAACTGTTTAGAGAACATCCATGTACATATATTGAATTAATAGAAGAAAGCTTTGATTCAAATCCATGGTTATGTATCTATTCTTTGTGTTGATGTTGTTATGCTCATGAATATTTGCTTCCTGTCATACATTTTCTTTTATATGCTGTGTATGTGATTTCATGGTTGAATTGAATTCTAAGAGGAAGAGTGAATGAGTTTCAATTGTTTCTCTAAGTGAACCAGAAGATTCCTGCAAGGAGTGCAGTTGAATTTGTCCGCAAGGAGTGCGTGACTGCAGGGTTTAATTAGAGAAGGCTTTTGTTCTCATTTCCTCGAAGAGTGCAGGTTAAGCACAGTGCCATGCAAAGAGTGCGCAGGCCAAGTGAAGTCTTAGAGTTGCGATTCTGAGCAAAGCCTTGAAAGACTGCTATTGCAGGAGTGCGCAGGGTCAAAGGACTTCAACACTTGGAAGTTGTTGAAGATTTGTCGTAAGGGGTGCGCGCAAGAAGTTCTCAAAAGGACTTAAGAAATCAAGAACAAGCTCAGGAGGAGTAGGCCTTCGAATTCATCGAAGGATAAGTGCAGGGAAGTTTCCGTTGAACGATCAAGGGAAGCGTCACAGGTTGGTGAGCAAACAACGAGTCTCATGGAGAGACATTTCTTCCTTTTCGTATATTTTCACAAGGAAGAACGGATGGACGAAATCATCTGAGGAGATTTCGCGAAGTTCCGTGGACCGTTGGATCTTGCGAAAGTGCAAGAAGGTTACAGTGGAAGCTTCTAAGGATTTTAAGCTCAGGAGGGCAACGCTGTTGGTCCAAGTCAGTCAGGGCCATTGATTTGTTCACGAGATCGCCTATCGAGACATCATGAGGAAAGTGTCGTAAGTTTGGTAAGGAGATTCACGAGATTGCGAGGAGATGAAATCTCGATTACTCCGAGGATAGCGTGGGTTCATAGGAGTTGGAGAGTGGACAGGTGGCATCTCAGACCTCGGGAGCTCGTAAGAGTAAGGGTCGAGAAATTGGGTCCAAAAGACGCGAGGTCACGAGGCAGCGAAGGGGCGAGAGGCCAGGCATTGGTACTCCGAGTCACGAGGACGTGAGGTCGCGAGTTTCATCACCTCGGACAGCGAGAGTTGACAGGGAAGTTATTCAAACTCGTGAGTAGAGAAGTCGCGAGGAAGCGAGGTAGAGATAGCGCGAAAGTCCCGAGAGAGGTGACGGGTGTGGATGAATCAAGTCACACGTGCGCTGCGGAGTTTCAGTACCTCGGGTATCGAGGTTGTAGAACCAAAAGTTTGGTATTACGAGTAGCGAGTTCCGATCCTCCGAGAAGTTAAGGAAGGGAGGATCACACGAAGAAGAAGAACCTGTGGGGTGCAGATTTCCCGATAGGGAAATTGAAGAACCGTTGAGTTCTTCGGGCCGAAGGGAAAGAAGGTCCTGAGGAGAGCGGTCGTGCTCCGAGGGGGGTGCGGTTGCGTCAGTAGACATATTCAAATGAAGGCTCATCCATCTAAATTCAAAAATCAAATTTCAAATTTCAATCAATCGACGGGATGTTGAACAACGCGTTTCAAAGACAACAGTGTTGGATCGGACAACGAAATTTGAAATTCAAATTTCAAATAAGTGCGTGCATGTATCAGGGACAACAACGTCAGGTTGACTTTATGACAGCTTCGCCAGTGTACAGAGTGGACAATGGAAGCACAACGAGAATTACGCCAAACTATCATGGTATGCAAGTCATGTATGTGAGATAGATCAAGATAAACTATCATGGTATGCAGGGCATGTATGTGAGATAGAACAAGATAGAACAAATGCTTTTACACGTATCCACTTGCACTAAGCAATCATTTTCTTAGTGCATGGTGGATAATGCTTTCCATTGATTGCATACCTCTCTCTCTCTCTCTCTCTCTCTCTCTCTCTCTCTCTCTCTCT
>JZKD02S1649516.1:70491-91337 GCA_000966675.3 Picea glauca
GAAAACAATTTTATTTGAAATATGTCAAAAAATGAAAGTTTGTTACATACTACTGGGAATCTTGAAATATACAAAAAAATGAAATTTTGTTACATATAAATCAAAATTTCAATGCATTTGTCATGTAGACTGGGATTGGGGCTCCCGCGGACCATTAGAGAAATATGTACAAGAAACAGGACTGTAGAAAGAAGATAGAGTGAATTACCTGCAAAAAAAAATTGAAAGGTATAAGTGTTTTCCTTCATATCTCTATTGAAAAAAGTGGAATAAATGGGTTGATAAACAAAGCAGGATGCGATTAGTAGACTTACAGTGAGGGTACATATGAGGCCTTTGGCTATTTTCTTGTGGCTTCTGTTTCATTGGTGTCACCGACCACTGCGGTTTCAATGATGTCGTCGACGATTGTTGGAATCCTAGCAACTGCCTGTTGCCTTTCGTCGATGGCCTGCTTTAATTCCCTTTCAAGTCATTCTTCAATGTAGCTTCTCATTGGAGTGACGTTGATCTCATTCCAAATTTTTATGTTGAAAATATCGTTTTCTAATTATTGGAAGTCTATAGAAAGATTACACAGAGCCTATTGAGTTTCCTCATTCTGTACTGAATATTTGACTAGCCAGTCGTCGACGTGAGCTTGATCAAACTGAAGGATGCTGTAAAAAATTTATAGAGACAAGGCCTTAAACATATCAACCTATTTATCGAACTCTTGCCTAGTTAAGGACAAGGAGTCTGCGATTAAGTCGGGGTCTTGGAAGTCGTTGGTTTTTCTGGCTAAGTTTATTGTTGGCAGCCTTGTGAATAATTTATCTTTCTTCGATATGGCTTGTTCACATGACTGAACAATGGGATGTAGGTTCTTCACTTTTTCTTTCCAACATGCATTCAATTGACCGATCCGGTTTTTGGATGGAAGATCTTGTTCTCTTCATTTTGTTTCTGTCATATTGTTGACAATGGTGCCAAAAGGAAGGACCGTCTTTAAAAATAAATTTTCTTCATCTTTTAACTCCGCCTGCAAAAGTTTGAGCAAACTATGTTCCTTGGTTCCAAGGGAAGTGATGCTTTGTGATGTTTTCCACGCCTTGGTAACCAGTTCCATTAGTTTCTTGATATTATTCTCCACATATCCTCTACAGGATGCGATCAGGGTGAAGGATTCTTTTACGTTGGGTGCAGGGGTGGTAGGCATGGCTATTGACAAAGGATTGACAAGCAATGGCATAGGAATCAAAGCCTCTTCCAATTCCTTGACCCAGTCCTTCAGTATGGCATTCTTGGCCTCGATGCCTCCAATGGAATCATGAAGTGCTTCTCCACTCGCATTGTGAAGTTGACAGATTTGGGACAGCCGCATGTTGGCAGGGTCAAGCTATGAACAAGATTATCCTTTCTTATTCTTTACATATTTTTTCTCAATTATCAATTTTTTGGACTGGCTATCAAAAACATCGCTCTGGAACATGAAGGATTCATCTTCGTCAAAATTTTTGGTAATGGATATGTCCATTGGACAGCTATGCTGGATGGCATTTTCAGGTTGATCAAGGTAGCAGAGCATGCTATCCAGATCAGTGTCAAGTTCCATGTTCTCACTATGAATTTCCGGTTCTTCCACCTACCCCACATTTTTTTTTTCTTCTTCTCTATTGGAAGCTTGTGAGAACTATCAAGTTTAGAGTGAGGAGGGTCATTATCTCCTCCTTTGTTTGAAGAACTCTGAGTTTCTTTGTTGTTGTGGTGGGACGTTGGAGCGATGCTTTGGGATGTCGTACTTTTTGGAGTGTTATTTGTTGATTTAGCACTCTTTTCATCGGGGCATTTCCCCTGTTGCATGTACAATTTACTGAAGCTCTGCACTGTGTCCAGGTCGCCGACATCAAAAGCAGGAGCATTGTCACCACTGTCTCTGTTTTCAGGTAGGTGTTTTTTGAAAAAACAATGGTCGAGGCCAAGTGTTTGTAAATGTTGTCGAAAAATATTATAGGGGTTGAGCCCTGTTATGATTTCATCATATCTCAGGTTGGAGATGGTAGAATGCACTACGAATTCATCAATTTTGTTGGCGTTTTCCAACACGAACTCCCCTACTTTCCAAGGCAGAGGAATGAACTGTTTTTTTTTCTTCTTTTGCAACATATGCAACTAGTATTTGTATTGTTGTGCTACTTCTGCAACAAACATTCTGTCTGTAATGTGACATGGAAGGAGAGCAGGTTTTTCCGTGGAGCCAAAATTTCTTATGACAGTGTAATTATCCAAATGTTCGAGTGTCCCCTTCCTGTCCAAAAACTGGTTTCCTATTCAGATATGCGAGGAGCATCTTCTCTTAACAACACAACTTTTAAAACAAACACGAAGCCATTAAAAACCTCATAAAAACATTGGGAAGCCTTGTGCTTCCACGAGGCCTAGTACCAGAATGTTACTGGGTATAATTCCAAGTTGACATTCTTGGATAGAGACAGTTGTGGAAACCGACAGGAATGCACTATCGCAAAAACTAAGTAGGACGACATATAAAATTTCTTTTCCCTTTTGAAGATTGACAATTGGGAATAGATTTCATGGGAAATTAACCTGCCCCAATAAAAAATGGCCTGTTCATTGACTGTGAAATACAGAATATAAAGAGCCATTCGGGAAATAGTTGTTGTGGACTTATGTCTTGTTATTCTTGTAAACAACCAGGCGATTTCACGAAATGGATTTCTAAATGAAATAACCTAGAAGATTGTAATATCTTCAGAAACTAGAAGCAGGTTTTCCAATAAATGGGGCAAGAGTTCCAACCCGTTATTATGATTTGCTAGGAACTATTTTCAATCTTCTCCTCTAAATGTCAATGTTGGCTCCGACAATCTTAGCATCTGGCGGAAGACCTGAGGTGACAAAGAAACAAAAGAGCGGTCCTGCAATGGAATAATTCTTTTGTCTGAAATAAATTTATCGGCGCACCAAGAGACCAGGTCCTTACAGTAAAAAACCTCAGGGACACAGCCTGCACGAGCAATCCTGGAGGTCCAAATTACTTGGTTCTCTGCGGCAGAGGTTGAGTAATAAGAATATGCCCTAGACCACTGGCCCGAAGATGTTCACTGTATCTCCACAGAACTGTTGTCGAGTTGATTACATAGGTTTATGAGAATGTTGGTTTGCTCCAGATGATGGTTGAAATGAATAGTTAGAGCCGATAATGTAACTCTCGACTAAATCTTGGTTAAATGATTATGAATGGGAAAGCTCCTTGAGTCTTTCACTGATTAATGAATATCTGTATGGGTGGTGTATGATGAACTGTTAGCAGTAAAGCTTACTTATTGCATATTTAGAAATGCAAAGGTGGCGGGTATGGCGAAGAGCAATTAAGGACTGGAGGTTTCGTGAACGTGCGAAGGCAACGACGTGAGAATGAAATTTCATGATTTTGAAATCAACACTCAGAAGGGATAATATAACACCCCACAAATCTTGGTTTAATGCGCATTAATATGAGATCTCCTCAAGCCTTTCGCCCATCAATGACAATCTATACAGTTCCTGCATGATGAGCTGTTAGAAGTAAATGTCAGTAATTTCATATTTAGAAACAAGATAAGTGCGAAGGTCACGAAGACGTGGGAGAGCAAGGAAATGTCATATAAGTAATTTCATATTTAGAAGTAAATGTCAATAAATGTCAGTAATTTCATATAACATTTTTTTTTCTTTTATTATAGATAAGTGCGAAGGTCACAGAGACGCAGGAGAGCAAGGAAAGAATGGCAAGGTATGAAAAGTGATCGGACGTGATATAAAAAGGGTTATGGGGATATTGAGGAGAGGCGAGTGTTCCACGGTCAAATTTTATGTATTAGAATTTTTTACTGCAAAATGCGTAAAACATAAGAGATCATGATGGGGCAGTTCAGCGATCGGTTTGTATATTTGCGGAATTGCAAGAAAGTGGCTAAGTATGGAATAGGGAAACGGTCGGGTGGACTCGTTATCGAAAGTGAGGATTGAAGTTTTCGTGAACAGACCAACCCGACGACGCAAAAATGACATTCTATGATTTTTAAAATTAGCGCTTGCTAATTGCATGCCTAGAAATAAGATGTTATATAATTGGTAAATGCTAATTACAAAGGGGTGCGGGCACAAGAAACAATGACTAGGAGCTGAATATTTCTTGAACCCACCAAAATGACTATCCGCCAAAGAAATTCGAAGAGATGGAGAAGTATGGAAATTGGACAGATGAGCTTGAAAATGGGTGGACAATAGTTCCACAGAAGACGTGAGGACCCGATGATTAAATTGTATTTCTCGAAAGTTTTCAGTGCAAAATGTATACCATGGAAGAGGGAATGATAGGTGGACCATAATACGGAAGAGGGTATGATCTGGGTCCGGTTGTAAATTTTTATATAAATGAAGTGACGGTACTGTTCGCAGGCCATGGAACAACAGAAGTCCAATCTAGAGCCCGCCTACTGGGAATTCATGGTCAGAGAATTGTCTGGTTATGGAATGGGGAAGCGGTCGGTCGGTGTCATGATATAAGAGCACAAGTGCGAGCATGAACCCACAAGTCTAGGCACACGTGCAACCATACATTTTCGAAAAAAATAATAAGTGATGAGAAAGATAAAGTTCAGGGAAAAGAGAACGGATATTTGGCCAAGTATAGAAGATGGAAAAGAAGGACCAATATATTCACATCTGTAACAGATATCCCATTTTCCTGCCAAGATATATAGTTGGAAAGAAGTGCGAAGTTGGGAGGCATAGAAAACAACGACCATGAATACGATCTATGAGTTTAGTTGGTTCTTGGTTGTATGCTTCATCTGTCAATTTGTATATCGTGGAACTCTGAGGCATTTTTTTAGCCAGCCAACCCGCAAGTCCGGCTGTCAATTTTTATAGTGCAAAACTGTGGGTGTTGTTTGTAGGACACATAACTAGAGAGGAAATTCTTTTCCCTTCAATAAATCTTTTGTGGTGCAAATGTGGTATGCCTTGTTTTAGCACTTTTCCATCCGTAAACAAAGGCAATATTGAGCCCACCAGCCCTGGAGCCCGTGTGTCAATTTGTATATCGCAGAGGTCTGAATGTTGTTTGGAGGTGACGGGAAAAATAGAAGTGAAATGTTGAGCCAGCTAGTGCGCAAGCCCGCCTGTCAATTTGTATATCATGGAACTCTGGGTGTTACTTGTAGGACACAGAACAATAGAGGGCCAATTTAAAGAAAGGAGAAGCGCTCGTTGGAAACGCGTGAATCTGCTAAGCCGTGCAGCAAGGAATTTTTGGAAAAAAAAAATGATTAAGTAACGAGGAAGAGAAACTACAGGGAATAAAAGAGTGGGAAAATAGAAAGGGGGAGGGCATTTTCTTAAGCACAAATTGGTTTCAAAGAATCCCCATTGTTGCAAAACCATCATTTTCTACTAATTGGGAATTGTTGAAGATTAGTTTTATTGCAACCTATGCGTGTAAGTATGTTCTTCATACAGTCTTCCATGACTGTAACATATTAACTTAACTATTAAACTTCATTTTCTAGTAATTGCCAGCAAATGCTTTGTTGAAGATTAGATTTTATTGGAACCTGTGGGTGTAACTGTGTTCTTGATACATTCTTCCATGATTGTAACATATTAACTTAAGTATTAAGCTCTTCACAATGTGGGTTGTTAGCATTAAAACTTAATAACTTCATGTCTAGAAACAAGAATGATGATTTTGCTGCAAGATTGTACATTGGTATTGCTATGTTCTATCTGCATTATGAATAGAATTGAATGTTGGTTTGAAACTATGTGTAATCCATTTTTTGTTTGAATAAAAGGCTGGTGGATTGACACAATACATTGCCATATAATTGTTAGATGTTCCATCTTAGAAAAAATAACCTAAGTAAACAAAATATCGAAGAACTATGAGAGCACTAAACCATGCCAATGAGAACAGGTGTTAAATCCAGAAAAGAAGCATCAATGAAGACTTGAAGGCAAATTGTTTTAATAGCAAATCCATTAAAAAAAAAAACAAACATAGAGTATTGTACATCTATCCTTAGAAATTGGTCCCACTTCTTTGGGCCAAAACATTGAACGTATCTACCACAAACACACTCATGGGATCTGCAGTATGCAGGATCCTTGCAATTTTCTCCTCGATGAATCATCCAGTGGTGAAATTGATAGTTTTCAGAAGCTTCCCGTGAGGAAGAAGATGAAAAAAGTTGTAGGGAAAATGGAATATACCTTAACTGAAACTTGGGACACAACTAGAAATCGCCTCTGCATAGTCGAAAAAAATTCAAGGACACAGGTTGCACGTGCAATTTCAGAGGCCCAAATTAGTTCATTCTGGGTGGAAGGAGATGACTAGTAGAAAAATGCCTTGCAACAGTGAGAGTTCTGGACCTGATTCCCGAAGATGTTAATTGTATATCCAGAGAACATGACAATAGTCTCGGAAGTGAATAATTTTTTGGCTTGAAATATATCTCTAGGAGCATCAACATATCATTTCCTTACAGTGAAATTCTTCCACCCAGAACAGACTAATTTGGAACTCTGGAATTCCTACTTTCGCACTGCAAAGCGGCTATTGTGTTCAGCATCGGTTTCTTTTCTGAAACTCCTTTTGGTGTTGTCAGGACCGCCATAGTTGAGCCAGGAATTTCCACCCATTATGGTTGATTTCAATTTGGGCGTAAGAGTGGGAAGCATCTTTGCATTGCCATCATCCATTGTTGTATCATCGCCCATCAGATCATCTTCTTTCAGCTCGAAATCCATGACATCAACCTCTGCACCAGCCATCAATGCAACTAGGCAGGTTCTCTGAGCAGGCAAGGTTTCCATGGAATTCTTTGTCATGAAATATATCTCTCGGTGTACCAAGGGACCATCTTCTTTTTGGCTCCTGGGCGAAGGGAGATGAGTAGTAAGAATATGCTCTGGAATAGTGGAACCTCTGGCCATTATGCTCGAATGTGTTTACTGTATCTGGACAGAACTGATGGTACAAGTTAACGAGAATTTCCGTTTGCTCGAGATGATGTTTGAAATGAAAATTGGGGAGGGATAATATAACCCTCTGCAAAGTATGGTTTAATGCATATCAATGGAATATCTCCTCAATCCTTTTACTGGTCAATGACAATCTCTAGGGTTTGTGCAGAATGAGTTGTTACCATTATAGCTCACTAATTGCATATTTACAAAAAAGTGCGAAGGTGGCGGTGACGACGAAGATAGATTAAGAATTATAAATTTCTTAAAGGCGCCAACCCGCCGATGCACAAAAATAGATTGCATCATGTTTGAAATGAATACTTGGAAAGGATAACATACTTCTACGCAAATCTTAGTTAAATTTGTAGTAGTGACAAATCTTCTCCGGACTTCCGGACATTAATGACAATCTTAACGGTTCCTGCAGGATGAACTACTAGAATTAAAGCTTAATTATTTCATATCTGGAAACAAGTACGAAGGTAGTGGTGATGGCAAATTACGACGAAGCATTGTACATTTTGTGCACCCGCCAATCCGTGAAACCGATTGCAAGAAATACCCAAGTATGGAAAGCGGTCGGGTGGGTTACAAAAGAAAAAGGGCATAAGATATAGCCAGGAGACATGAAGGTTCAATGGTCATATTGCATCTCAGTGATAGATATCAGCCGTCAATTTGTATGTCACGAAATTTTGGTTGTTGTTTGTGCATAGGGGAATAGCGGAAGCGCAATGGCGAGAGGGCAATTAGTATATTGTTGAACTTCGGGTTCTGTATATAAAAGAATGAGACATTGGGAAAAGGACCAAGCAAACAAAAAGTGAAATCATACGAGATGAAGGGGGCTTTGTTTGCTAATTTGTAAATCGCGGAAGTCTGGGTGCTAGTTGCACACGACGGAACAATGGAAACGCAATGTTAAACCCGCTTATTAGGTACCTACAATTCAAAAAGTTTGTTCAATATGAAACATGGAAGCGGTCGGTCGGGCTAGTGATATAAAAGTAACAATGGAAATCTGAAGACGCGAATCCTCCAAATCGGACTGGCAAGATCTAAATTGGCCATCTATTGTTCCATGACCTACAAATAGCATCCATAATTCTGCAATATACAAATTGACTAGCGGACTTGCAGGCTATCTCGATCAACATTGCACTCCTTTTGTTTCATGTCATACAAACAACACTCAAAGTTCCACGATATACAAATTGACAGACAGACTCCAGGGCTGGCGGCCTCAAGAGTGCGATTGTTTACGGATTCTAATCCCTATTAACTATTTAAAATTATCTAAAAACATTATTTTCAATACTAAATTATTCATATTAAATATTGATATTGTACAATTTAATTAGACAAGAAGGTTTGTACAATATGAAATGGGGAAGCGGTCGGTTGGTCGGGCTGGTGTTATAAAAGTAAGTGAAATTTGAATAGGTTAATCCGCCAACTTCCTTACCAAGAAATTTTCCTTGGGCTGGTGGGCTCAAAATTGGGCCTCTATTGTTCTGTGAGTTAGAAATAGCACCCAAGAGTTCTGCGATATACAAATTGACAGGCGGACTTGCGAGCTGGCTCGCTCAACATTGCATTTCTATTGTTCTGTGTCGTTCAAATAGCACTCGAAGTTCCACCATATACAAATTGATAGATGGACTCCAGGGCTGGCAAGCTCAAGCTTGCGATTGTTTATGGATGGTGATCCCTATCAACTATCTAACAATACCTAAAAAACATTATTTTCAATACTAAAGTATTAATATTAAATATTGATACTGTACAATTTAATTACATAAAATTATAAAAGGATGTGAAATATCTTATTTCAAAGAAAAACCCAAGTATTCGGAAACTTGCGTTCCAATGTTCTTGTATAATATGAAATGGTCAAGGGGTCGATCGGACTGCTGATATAAAAATGGGTGGAAATCTGAACACATGTATCCATCAAGTTCCGCACCTAGAAAATTTCCCAAGAAACGAGTTGTACATACCAAATATGTACTTTTATAAAGTATGGGTGATGCAAGAGCATCTCCCACATCAAGTGAGCCAGTGCGGAGACAATCAGACAGTTGGACAAGCGCCAACAAAAGTTTTGAAAAAACCTTGAAGTTGTTGCGCGATCTTAAATGAGCCATTAAGATGAGGTGCACTTGTATATTGTAATGGACCTTGAGAGGATTGCTCTCATCCTTAGTAGATAGATGACATTTAAAGTAGTTAATGCAAGTAGATAGAAATTTAATTCTAGATTAGACTGTTCGAGAGTGCAAGAGGGAAACGGGATATAGACACCCTCATTATGCATTTGTATTATTATTGAAGCAGGAAGAGCATAGAAGAGAAGCAGAGAGCTGTGGAAGAACACCCATGTATAGAGATTGAATTAATAGAAGAGGTTGATTCAAATCCATGGTTTTGTGTTTGTTCTCTATGTATGTATGCTGAATGCTATGCTCATGAGTATTTACTTCCTATTATGCATTTGCTTTATATGCTATGTATGAATGATTTCTTGCTGAGTGTTTGAAACCTGAGAAAGGAAGTAGGAGAAATGAGTTTCAATTGTTTCTCTATCTGAGCAAGGATTCCTGCAAGGAGTGCAGTTGAAGTCATCTGCAAGGAGTGCATTGACAGAAAGATCAGATAGTTTAACTCTTGTTCTCGTTCACCTAGAAGTGAAATTGGGTTATAGGAGCCATGCAAGGAGTGCGCAGGCTAAGGGAAGCCTCAGCTGTGAATCTGAGTGGAGCATTGAAGGACTATTGCTGCAGGTGTGCACAGGGTCGAAGGAATTCAAGCACTTGAAGTGTTTGAAAATCTGCTGCAAGGAGTGCGTGCAGGGACCCTCTTTGAGGCTCTAAGTTGTGAATAATCTCAAAAGGATTAAAGCCTTTGAAAACATTTAAGGCATCGTAAGTTTGTAGTGCAAGCGGATAAGTCCAGGGAGGATTTCTTGGTTTTCCTTCGTATAAATCATCAAGGGGAAGAAATCGATGGTCAGGAGTTTGGGGGAAGGATTTGCAAAATCTCGACGAGCTCAGAGCCATCCATCTATTGGGACAGGTGGGTAGGAACCAGGAGTCATCGGTATATTGGAGATTCAGAAGTCAAGAGCCCGAGACCTTTTTGAGTCTCACAACAGTGAAGGGATCATAACCATGGATCTCAGGTAAGATACGTGCCAGTTGACCACTCGATCGAAGATTTGGTCATCGGGGTTCATAGAAGTGAGTGGTTTTTATTTTTCATTTGGCGAAGTCCGAGGTTTGATCTGAACCGCCCATCATTCGGTATGCGCGTCAGAAGATCTGAAGAAGTCGAAGTTTGGCAAATCGGGAGTCCTGGAGACAAGGAAAACGTTTCATCAGGAATCGTGATATCCTGAAAGCTAAAGGAGCGTGGGGCCACAGAAGTCGGTGAGAGGACAGGTGGCATACTGTTTCAGAATTCGGGGAAAGGAAAGTCCCGAAACCATAGACAACTGGATTCATGATATAGCGAAGTCTGAAATCCCGATGAGGTGACAAGGACGTGGACAGGTCAAACTCACGAGTTCATCGGAGTTTCGGTGTATCGGGGATCGGGGGTTGGTAAAGAAAGTTTTTTTGGACATCGCAAGTGCCGAAATCCCGATAGAAGGAACCCCGATAGCAAAGTAAAAGGTCAGTATTGACTTACATCGGATTTCGGAGAATCAGGAGAAACAAACGTGTGACCACAGGACTCGTGAAGTCACGAAGTCTGGTTTCCCGATAAAAGAAAGGGAGATCCTGTGAGAGAGTTGCTATGGGTGAAATCTTCCCGATAGGGAAATAGAAGAACATTTCAGTTCTTCGGGCCGTGGAAGGAGGAAAGATCCTGTGAGCGGACGTGCCTGAGGAGTGCGCCTGTGTCAAGTGGTATCAGAGCACAAGAAAGAGTCTTTTCTTTCTATAGCAGATAAGGGAAGGATTCACCATACTGCCAAGGAGAAGAGATAAAAAATCACCCGACCCAGAAGAAAGGGAAAACCCGAGAAGAAGGGGTAGGCAAGTGCAGAATCCAGAAATAGAGAGGGAAACGTGTTATCTACGAGCCAGACTCAAAGACATGGAGACAACACAAAGACGCACAGTTGGCGTTGGGGATCTTAGTGATTCCGAAAGTGAAGTTGAAGTTGAACGTGAAGAAGAAGTTGTAGCCAAGGATGCAGCAAATGAATGTTTAATCAAAGCTATTGCAAGGATGGGTGAAAAGAAAAGATGGACATTCCAGTTTATGAGGGAAACTTGGATGCCGAGGAGATTCTAGATTGGATTAGAGCTCTAGACACATACTTCAACTATGAAGATGTTGAGGAAGACAAGAAGATCAAGCATGCTTTCACACGCTTGAGAGGACATGCAACATTGTGGTGGGATGAGCTACAAACTGACAGACGCTGCAAGGGAAAGCAAAAGATCAAAATCTGGGACAAGATGATCACGAAGATGAAAACGAAATTCATCACAAGGGATTATCAAATTTCTCTGTTTAGGAGGATGCAGAACCTGAGACAGAAGCTGATGACAGTGAAATAATACACCAAGGAATTCTACAGACTGAACATCAGAGCAGGTCATCGGGAGAGCGATGATGAGAAAGTTTCTAGATATTTGAATGGCCTGAGATATGAGATTCAGGATGAGATGAGCATGTTGACCATCTGAACGGTGGAAGATGCTTATCAGATGGCTCTAAAAGTGGAAGAGAATTTGAGCCAAAAGCAGAGTCAAAGGGGCAGAGGCAGAATTCAGTCCAGAGGCAAATCGGTTGCCCAAGAAAAATATCAGAAGCCCAAAGAAGACTGGAAGAAACCTCTGACTCGCACAGAGAGAGGTGGAAGTTCACAGCGAGGGCAATACGCTGAGCAAAGAGGAAAACATACTGAGAAGAGAGGAGGATATGCTGATAATAATATGTTTCCTCGTACCAGAGGTAGAGGAAGAGGAAGAGGTGGAGTAATCACATGCTTCACATGCGGGAAGAATGGGCACAAGTCTTATGAGTGTCCATATAAAAAGAAAGATGGAGGAGAAGCTCACATCACTGAAGCGCAGAGGTGAGATGTTGAGGCCGAAGACGCTGAAGGTGGAAGGTCGCTGATGATGCAGAAAGTCCTTTTGACACCCGAGAAGGAGGTGGAAAGTTCATTCCAAAGGACCAGACTTTTCAGGACTACTTGCAAGACCAAGGAAAGGGTATGCAAGGTCATAGTGGATAGTGGTAGCACGGATAATCTCATTTCTATGGAGATGGTAGAGAAGCTGGAGCTGGAGACGACTAATCATCCAAGCCCATACATAGTTTCGTGGCTACAGAAGGGACACCAGGTAACTGTCACTAAACAATGTTTAGTTGAATTCAAGATAGGAGGATATAATGATAAGATCTTGTGTGATGTTATTCCTATGGATGTTTGTCATCTATTGTTGGGTAGACCATGGCAATATGACAGGAATGTGATTCATGAGGGGAGAATGAACACATATACCCTAGAGAAGAATGGGAAGACACACATGTTGCTTCCAATTAAGGATAAGGAGGTGAAACCGGAAGTAAGAAACACAGTACTTCTCATGAGTGGGAAGGAACTTCTTATTGAGGTGAAGAAGAAAGAAGAATCACAATTCTTTGTGGTCAGGAAACCGAAGATTGTTCTGACTAGCACAAGAGTGGATGATTTACCAAATGAAATTCTGGAACTGCTGGAAGAGTTTGCTGACATAGTAGTGGATGAATTACCTCATTCGTTGCCACCGATTAGGAGTGTGAGTCATCATATTGATCTCATACCAGGAGCCAGTTTGCCAAACAAAGCCGTGTACAGATTGACGCCGCAAGAGAATGAAGAGGTTAAAAGACAAGTCCAGGAGTTGTTGGACAAAGGTTTGGTCAGGGAAATCTTGAGTTCGTGTGTTGTTCCAACAGTACTCAGTCCGAAGAAAGACGGAGGTTGGAGGATGTGTACTGACTCGAGAGCGATCAATAAGATAATGATCAGATACAGATTTCCATTGCCGAGGATGGATGATTTAATGGATTTCTTAAGTGGAGCAAAGTATTTTTCAAAGATCGATTTGAAAAGTGGATATCACCAGATTCACATGAGAGAAGGTGATGAGTGGAAGACAGCATTCAAAACAAATGAAGGGTTGTATGAATGGCTTGTTATGTCGTTTGTCTTAACAAATGCACCGAGTACTTTTATGAGGTTTATGAACGAAGTCCTGAAGGAGTTCATCGGAAAATTTGTCATCGTGTATTTGGATGACATACTGATATTCAGTAAATCAGTGGTTGAACATTTGAAGCATTTGGCTATTGTGATGAAGAAGCTACAGCAGGAGAAGCTGTTGATAAACATGAAGAAATCCTCATTTATGAAGACAGAGCTCATTTACTTGGGATTTGTTATTTCTGCAAATGAGTTGAGGATGGACCCAGATAAGGTGGAGGTAATTAAAAATTGGCCATCACCGAGGAACATATTTGAGGTGAGAAGTTTTCACGGATTGGCTAGTTTCTACCGAAAGTTCATCAGGAATTTCAGTGGAATTAGTGCAGCAATGATGGAAACAGTGAAGAAAAGACATAAATATTTTCACTGGACTGAAGAGGCTGAGAAAAGTTTCAATCTATTGAAACAGAAGATTACGGAACAACCAGTTTTGGTGTTGTCGGATTTCTAGAAGACATTTCAGGTGAAATGCGATGTAAGTGGATTTGCAATAGGGGTAGTCTTGAGTCAAGAAGATAGACCAATAGCATACTTCAGTGAGAAGCTGAATGAAGCGAAAGTGAAGTACTCTACGTATGATAAGGAATTTTATGCCATCATTCAGGCATTGAAAAAGTGGAGGCACTATTTGATTCCAAAGGAATTTGTTTTGTATAGTGATAAACATGCATTACAGTTTGTGACTCAACAGGAGAAGTTGAATCAGAGGCATGTTAAGTGGGTTGAATACATGCAGAATTTTACATTTGTGATTAAACATATTTCTGGTACTGCTAACAAAGTTGTTGATGCTTTGAGCAGGAAGTGTTTGCTGTTGCAGAAATTCAAAGTCAAAACATTGGGTTTTGATGATCTCAGAGACATGTACACAGATGATCCAGACTTTAAGGAAGCGTATGAAGCAGATGAGAATCCAGTTCTCAGAGATAGAAGCCAGTGGGTTGAATACATGATCCAGAAAGGATTGTTGTTTAGAGGCAATCAGCTTTGTATTCCAAATTGTTCCATGAGGGAGAATCTGCTGAAGGAAAAACAGAGTGGAGGATTGGTAGGACACTTTGGCCATGACAAGACGTTCGCAAAGCTGAGCGAGTCATACTTTTGGCCATGGATGCGATCAGAGGTCAAGATATTTGTGGACAGATGCAGGATTTGCCAGCATTCAAACGGGAGGAAGCAGAATGCGGGTTTTTATCAACCATTGCCCATACCTGAAAGGCCGTGGGATGTGATTAGCATGGATTTTGTATTGGGTTGCCAAGAACACAAAGAGGTTGTGATTCAATATTTGTGGTGGTGGATAGATTTTCCAAGATGGCACATTTTATCCCATGTCAGAAAACCAGTGACGCGACTCACATCGCGAACCTGTTTTTCAAAGAAGTCATTCGACTTCACGGCTTGCCAAGGAGCATAGTTTTGGATAGAGATACAAAGTTCATAGGGAATTTCTAGAGAACCTTATGGAAGAAGCTGGGAACTAACTTGTTATTTAGTTCAGCTTATCATCCGCAGACGGATGGGCAGACAGAAGTAGTGAACAGAAGTCTAAGAGACTTGCTGATAAGCTTGGTGACAGAGCACCACAGCCAATGGGATAGTATATTGCCGCAGGCAGAGTTTGCGTATAACGACTCAGTAAACAGGAGCACATGTCAGAGTTCTTTTCACATTGTTTATGGCATGCAGCTGAGGGGAATTTCTGAATTGAGGGATTCAGAACAGACTGTGACTAGGAGCGCTAGTGCAGAAGAATTCGCTGAGGCGATGAAAGAACTTCACAGCCAGGTGAAGGAGTGACTGCTAAAATCAAGCCAAGAATATAAACGCAGAGCCGATCAACATAGAAGACAACTTCAATTTGAGGTTGGTGACTTAATTCTGGCACATTTGAGAAAGGAAAGGTTCCCGAGGGGAACATACAATGAATTGAAAATGAAGAAAATCAGGCCATGTAAGGTCTTGAAGAAATTGGGGACGAATGCTTATGAGATTGAATTACCCAATGGGATCAGAATCTCTCTGATATTCAATGTTTTAGATTTATACCCATATAAACCTGAGGACGCAGAAGCAGAAAATGAGCAACCAGTGATCCAGTGGACAAAGCAAATGCCAGTTGCAGAGAAGCCGCAGATGGAGTGCATACTGGACAAGAAAGTGAGCAAGAGAACCAGGCGGAAAGAATACTTTGAGTATCTGGTCAAATGAAAGAACCATCCAGTGGAAGATGCCAGCTGGGAGACTGAAGCGGAGATACAAAAGCATGGACAGACTGTGCAGAAGCTCATCGATAGGAGCCCATGAAAGTTTTCAAGCGAGGGAGTATGATGCAGGAGCATCTCCCACATCAAGCGAGCCAGCGCGGAGACAATCAGACAGTTGGACAAGCACCAGCACAAGTTTTGAAAACACCTTGAAGTTGTTGCACGATCTTAAATGAGCCATTAAGATGAGGCGCACTTGTATATTGTAATGGACCTTGAGCGGATTTCTCTCGTCCTTAGTAGATAGATGGCATTTAAAGTAGCTAATGTAGGTATATAGAAATTTAATTCTAGATTAGACTGTTCGAGAGCGCAAGAGGGAAACGGGATATAGAAACCCTCATTGTGCATTTGTATTATTATTGAAGCAGGAAGAGCATAGAAGAGAAGCAAAGAGCTGTGGAAGAACACCCATGTACAGAGCTTGAATTAATAGAAGAGGTTGATTCAAATCCATGGTTTTGTGTTTGTTCTCTGTGTATGTATGCTGAATGCTATGCTCATGCGTATTTACTTCCTATTATGCATTTTCTTTATATGCTATGTATGAATGATTTCTTGTTGAGTGTTTGAAACCTAAGAAAGGAAGTAGGAGAAATGAATTTCAATTGTTTCTCTATCTGAGCAAGGATTCCTGCAAGGAGTGCAGTTGAAGTCGTCTGCAAGGAGTGCGTTGATAAAAATCTCAGATAGTTTAACTCTTGTTCTCATTCACCCAAAAGTGAAATTGGGTAATAGGAGCCATGCAAGGAGTGCACAGGCTAAGGGAAGCCTTAGTTGTGAATCTGAGCGGAGCATTGAAGGACTGCTGCTGCAGGTGTGCGCAGGGTCAAAGGAATTCAAGCACTTGAAGTGTATGAAAATCTGTCACAAGAAGTGCGTGCAGGGACCCTCTTTGAGGCTCGAAGTTGTGAAGAAGCTCAGGAGGAGTAAAGCCTTTGAAAACATTGAAGGCATCGTAAGTTTGTAGCAAAAGGTGATAAGTCCAGGGAGGAGTTCTTTGTTTTCCTTCGTATAAATCATTAAGGGGAAGAAATCGACGGTCAAGAGTTTGGAGGAAGGATTTGCAAAATTCCGACAAGCTCAGTGCCGTCCATTTGTTGGGAAAGGTGGCAGGAACAAGGAGTCATCGGTATATTGGAGGTCCAGAAGTCAAGAGCCCGAGACCTTTTTGAGTCTCACAACAGCAAAGGGATCATAGCCGTGGATCTCAGGTAAGACATGTGCCGGTTGACCGCTCGATCAGAGATTTGGTCATCGGGGTTCATAGGAGTGAGTGGTTTTGATTTTTCATTTGGTGAAGTCCGAGGTTCAATCTGAACCGCCCATCATTCGGGACACGCATCAAAATATCTGAAGAAGTCGGAGTTCGGCAAATCGGGAGTCCTGGAGACAAGGGAAACATTGCATCAGGAATCGCGATATCACGAAACACGATATCCCAACAACTAAAGGAGTGTGGGGCCACAGGAGTCGGTGAGAGGATAGGTGGCATACTGTTTCGAAATTCGGGGAAAGGAAAGTCCCGAAACGATAGACAACAAGATTCGCAATATAGCAAAGTCCGAAATCCCGACGAGGTGACAGGGACTTGGACAGGTCAAACTTGCAAGTGCATCGGAGTTTCGGTGTATCGGGGATCAAGGGTTGGTAAAGCGGGTTGTTTTGGACATCGCAATTGCCAAAATCCTGATAGAAGGAACCCTGATAGAAAAGTAAAAGGTCAGTATTGAATTACATCGGATTTCAAAGAATCAGGAGAAACAAACGCGTGACCACAGGACTCACGAAGTCGCGAAGTCCGGTTTCCCGATAGAAGAAAGGGAGATCCCGTGAGAGAGTTGTTGTGGGTGAAATTTTCTCGATAGGGAAATAGAAGAGCATTTCAGTTCTTCGGGCCGTGGAAGGAGGAAAGATCCTCTGAGCAAACGTGCCTGAGGAGCGTGCCTGCGTCAATGGGCATGCGATTTTATAGAGCATGTACGCAACGTTCATTCCATACTTAGCCACTTTTTGGATCACGGGTTTTCGAGCTGGCGGGCTCAAAATTAGGCCTTTGTTGTTTCATGCCCTATAAATAGCACCTAGAGTTCCGCGATATACAAATTGACAAGAGAACTTGTGGACTATTTGAATTTTAAGGGCCTTGTGTTGATGTAATAGCACAATTGGAATTGGGCTAGTTTATATTGATTTCTTACAATATCAAACGTAGAAGCAGTCGGTCGGGCTGGTGATATAAAAGTAATTAAAATATGAAGTCATGAATCCACCAACTTTCGGAGCTAGAATTTTTCCGAAAATCGAGTAATACATACTAAGTATGTACTCTTATAGGGTATGTACATGTGGTTTTTATAGAGCTTGTACGGATCTTGCATTCCATACTTGGCCACTTTTTGGATCACAGGTTCTCGGTCTGTCAGGCTCAAAACTGGGCCTTTATTGCTCTGTATCCTACAAATAGCACCTATATTCTAGCGATATACAAATTGATAGGCAAACTTGTGGACTGGCTTGCTCAACATTGTACTTCTATTGTCCTGTGGCTTCCAAACAACATTTAGAGGAAACGAGTAATACATACTAAATATGTACTTCTAAAAACTATGGACATGAGATTTTATAGAGTATGTACGGATCCCTCATTCCATACTTAGCCACTATTTGGATCGCAGGTTCTCGGGCTGGCAGGTTCAAAATTGGACCTCTATTGTTCCGTGTCCTACAAATAGCACCCACATTTCCATGATATACAAATTGACAAGCGGACTTGCAGGCTATTTGAATTTTAAGGGCCTCGTCTTGATGTGGTAGAAAAATTGGACTTGGGCCAGTTTATATTCATTTATTACAATATGAAACAGGGAAGCGATCGGTCGGGCTGGTGATATAAAAGTAAGTGGAATCTGAAGTCGTGAATCCACCAACTTCCGCACCTAGAAATTTTTTGAAAAATGAGTAATACATACTAAGTATGTACTCTTATAAAGCATGGACATGAAATTTTATAGATCATGTATGGATCTCGCATTCCATACTTGGCCACTTTTTGGATCGCGGGTTCTCAGGCTGTCGAGCTGAAAATTGGGCCTCTATTGTTCTGCGCCCTACAAATGACACCCACAATTCCACGATATACAAATTGACAAGTGGACCTGCGGGTTGGCTGGATCAACATTGCACTTCTATTGTTCCATGTCCTCCAAACAACACTTGGAGTTCCGCGATATACAAATTGACAAATGGACTCCAGGGCTGGCGGGTTCAAGATTTCCATTGTTTACAGATGGTAATCCCTATCAACTATTTAACATGATCTAAAAACATCATTTTCAATACTAAATGATTAATATTAAATATTTATATTGCACAATTTAATTAGACAAGAACATTTGTACAGTTTGGTCGGGCTAGTGATATAAAATTAAGTGAAAATATGAACACGTGCATCCACCAGCTTCCACACCTACAAATTTTCCGAGAAACGAGCAATACATAGTAAACATGTACTTTTATAAAGTATGGACATGATATTTTATAGAGCATGTATGGATCCTTCATTCCATACTTAGCCATTGTTTGGATCGCGGGTTCTCGGGCTGGCGGGCTCAAAATTGAGCCTCTATTGTTGTGTGTCCTACAAATAGCACCTAGAGTTCTACGATATACAAATTGATAGGCGAACTTGCGGGCTCTCTGGCTCAACATTGCACCTATTGTCCCGTGTCCTCCAAACAACACTCGGACCTCCCCGACATACAAATTGATAGAAGGACTCCAGGAATGGAGGACTCAAGATTATGATTGTTTATGGATGGTCATCCTATCTAACATTATCTAGAAACATTATTTTCAAATACTAAATTATTAATATTAAATATTGATATTGTACAATTGAATTACATAAAATTATCAAAGGATGTTAAGTCGCATATTTTTAAAAAAATGAAGGAAACAAAAGAAAGTTTTTTAAAATTCTATCACCGCAAGCATAACAACGACCAATGAGCAATACATAGTAAACATGTACTTTTATACAGTATGGACATGCGAGTTTTTAGAGCATGTACGGATCCTTCATTCCATACTTAGCCACTTTTTGCATCGCGGGTTCTCGGGCTGGTGGGCTCAAAATTGAGCCTCTATTGTTCTGTGTCCTACAAATAGCACCCAGAGTTCCACAATATACAAATTGACGGGTAGACTTGTGGGCTCTCTAGCTCAACATTGCACTTCTATTGTCCCGTGTCCTCCAAACATCACTCAGAGTTCTGCGACATACAAATTGACAAAAGGACTCCAAGACTAACGAGCTCAAGATTGTGATTGTTTACAAATGGTCATCCTATCTAACATTATCTAAAAAAATTATTTTCAAATACTAAATAAATAATATTAAATATTCATATTGTACAATTGAATTACATAAAATTATCAAAGGATGTTAAATCGCTTATTTTAAAAAAAATGAAGGAAACAAAAGAATTTTTTTTAAAATTCTATCACCGCAAGCATAAGAACGACCAATTTGAATTTTAAAGGCCTCTTGTTGATATGATAGCACAATTGCACTTCGCATAGTATACATTCGTTGATTTCAAATTATTCCAGGAGATTAATTTTACCAAGTTCGTCGATTAAGCAAACAATGCTAAAACAACAACCTGTTTGAATTTTAAGGGCCTCTTGTTGATATGATAGCACAATTTCACTTTGCACGATATATATTCGTTGATTTCAAATTATTCCAGGAGATTAATTTTACCAAGTTCATCGATTAAGGAAAAATGCTAAAACAAGCCACATGCTACATTTGCGTCACACTGCCATAGAAATTATCAGGCAGATTTGCGGGCTAGCTGGCTAAAAAATTCAATTCTATTGTTTCGTGTCATCCAAACAATAGTTGGAGTTCCGCGATATAAAAATTGACAGATGAAGAACACAACCAAGAACCAACTAAACTTCAAACAGGCTACAAGCAATTTCCCACAAGGTTCCATAGAGCAGGACACATCGACCTTTGCATCAAACAATTTGATATACAAAGAAAATACGTCGCCACATTCGTTTTCTCTTGCATCTCGTATATGTTCCAAATAGAAAATAACCGGGGCCATGGCATATATGGGGTTTGTTGCCATGCTTCCCATTTTTTGGACCGAACAATCTTATGCACATGCAATCCCAAGTAGCTGAGTCCAAGGAACATTCATCTAGATGCTGAAGAAATATTACAGAGACACATGAGGTATTTTTGTTTCCTGCCAAAGTTTGATATATATATA
>JZKD02S1649516.1:91387-107184 GCA_000966675.3 Picea glauca
ATATATATATATATATATATATATATATATATATATATATATATATATATATATATATATATATATATATATATATATATATATATATATATATATATATATTCCCCTTCTTTAGCTGATATGCAAAATTGCATTGTCCTCATTTAAGGTGAATTTTTTATGTATCCGAAGGTCCCGCGGCATGTAGACACTGCTTGCCTTTTTCTATAGATACGTTTCATATGACAATTTTGCCAAATTAGAAAGAACATTTTGTAACAGAGGTTGCCTAACCGTACAATGCGTGGTTGTGTTGCCCACAGTTCAGATGGAAGAATTGACACAGTGTCCATATATATATGGAAATTTTTCACTGCATCGTAGACAATCAATCGTATAATCACTTATCAAAGTGAAGGAAGAAGCAGGAGAGTTGCATTTCACACATACAGGTTCAAAGGGAGTCAAGTACACATTGGCTGCAACTAAAACACCTTCAACTTGGGAACATGAGCACATGAATTAATACATTGAACAATATAATACACAAGTGCACCCCCCCCTCCCCTTAAAAAATTAAAAATAAAATAAAACATGCCGCATAAATTTGTTGAAGGCTATTTATATAAGCAAAGCGAGGATGATTTTGTGGATGTATACACACAACAGTTGTAGAGATAGCTAGTTTCTTCAGATCCTGTACTATATCTGCTCACAACTCTGTTACAAATGTTGCCTGGGTTGTCTGAAAGATCCTTTCTCTAACATCCCTTTTCTTTGTTATATTTTTGAAGAGCATAAGTGGAATCTGCCCTTTATGCAGTTGTTGTTCCATTGACGAAAAAAAAATTGAATATGTATCGAACAATTGCAGTTGCAACATGGAACAGTGAAATATTTGTGTAACTTACCCGAGATACATGCACATGCGAAAGTAAAGGACAAAACTGAATATGAAAAGAAATATCATTGCCTTGTCATTGTCCGACTCTCCATCCTTTATATGGAGAATGTTTTGTGAGCCAAGTTTTCTTTTCAGTGTGACAATTGTGCCAATAATTCCGATTGGGTAAATATCAGTGCTATGTGCGAGTTCGTTGATAGTCAAGTCCAGGATGAAATGATATTAAGAACAAACAATGAAATTTTTTTCCACAATACTTGTTTCGTTGAGTGAAATAATTCGATCACAATCACCACGGTCATATATTGTTTTGGGCAATATATTAAAATTTGTAATGGATATCCTATTACCCGACAATATCTTTTTTGCATGTTTCTGGACAAGTTGTGGGCGAATAGTCAGTGTCACTGTCATCATGGCCTCCTTGTTTGTCATGTCAGCACACATAATGGATCTAGTTTTGTTTTTCTTGTCCAAGTATGTGCTATAGACGACCATTGTGTCCCTGACGAACACTTGTCCAGTTCAGCGGCTATTCAATCCCTCTATTGATAGTACTTTGGATGTTACAACTCTAGATCTGGTGACAATTTTTGAACAGGAAAACTAAAGTGAATGGTAGTGTGCATTTTTTTTTTTTGTATTTTTCTTTCACTGGCATAAATGTATAAGTACATGCATAGCTTCGATGAACTATGGAGCCAGAGTTTCACAACCACACCTCTTAGTCTGTGGAACATGCGGCACGTTCGTCGTCTTGCTTATACTTGTTGATACTTCTTGTGAACTGCAAACCATGTATTGCAGATGACATCAACATATCACCATGCCATAGATGAATATATAGCCGAGGATATTTCTTTGGTAAACATGGTAAGAGAATATCATATGCATTTTTACCTTTGGCCTTGTCAGTCTGTTGATGTCTAGGATGACTCATTGCTCATGCCCATGTCACTAGGCCAACTTTTTCTGATGCAACCATGTGCAGATGAACATCAGGACTAAACAAGCATATGCATTGTATATTTCCCATCAGAAGGACTAAATAACCGTAAAATTATATGCATCTGAGTTTTTTAACTGGAAAAATGTTTAATAATAAACATGGAGTGAAGGCGGGGCACTACAGCCAATCTGTATATCGCAGATCCCTGGAAGCCAGGGGAGAAATATTGAACCTGCCAACCCGTCACTCGTAATCGACAAAGTGGGTAACTATGGAATAAGGTTGAAGCGCGACCATAGATGTGAAACCGTTAGTCCGCCAACCGACGCACTATTGGTATCCCTACATATTTTTTTCTTTTTAATGTTAAAAATGACAATTCCTGTAGCTGCCTATGCCTCATCCTGTAAATATTGCTATTTGAAGGTGACTTTTCGGTTGAAAAAAGTTTTTTTTATTGTTCCTATTTATTTTTATCTTGTGTTTTCATGCTTCATTCATGACTGAAAGAATGAATGAAACATTAAAACTTGAAATCCTATTTCAATTTTATATAAGGCTTGGTCTTTAGAAGGGTCAATGTGATTACACCTCTTTTAATGAATGTTGTTTTTCTTTGAGCTTATCATATATCAATGAAACACTTATTTTGAGTTGCTCTTGGATTGCAAGCTTATACTTTGGATCCTTTGTAAATATACCAAGAATTGATTAGCATTGGTTTGTAAAAACATATCCATTTTTAACCTTTGCAAATCAAATATACCCATTACATGTCATGGGAATTGATCACACTACGATCGTACTCTGTACCTCATTTTTTGTTGGCAAATTGAAGTGACAGGCCTCTCATGACAGATTAAGGTCTCGGGTTATGCTCTGTATCCAAAATGTTTATCACCAGAAATGCTCGAATTTCGTGTGTGAAACCCGTATGCTTACATTATGGTTGTGCTGGTGTGATTGCTCATTTTTCTCCTTTGTTTTTGGCTCATACTTTCCTCTGTTGTTGCTACCTCTTAAGCCCACAATGAACTTGGGTCGCTCTTGTTACCATCTTTTCAAACCCTTATGGCCCCTATCATCCGGTTTGAGCCAAATGGCTCCCAAAATTTGTTGTTGTATGATGATGCAAGTGAGGATCTTAAGAGCTAGGGTTGGGATATGTTTATTGAGAAATTCCACGGTTATAACTTGCGAGTAGCCAAAGAATTTGTCCTTACATTTGATGGATGTAGAGATAAAGTGGGTGATATTTAGTTGGACATCACCGAAGAATTTTTGAGCGAAGTAACATGGCTTCCTCTCACTGGTCAAAAGTGGTTTAAAAATTCAAAGTTGGACGAAATACCCTGGAGTCTTTTCGTCACCTCCCAAAAAATTCAATGACGTGACAAAGGTATTCTGGTTTCCCTACTCAAGGTTAGATGTCATGGTTTGTTGGAAATTTTAAGACAATTTGTTACCCGTGAAGGCCATTATGACTTGGTTTTTCTTTACCACATACGATTGCTCATGCATTTTATTGGATTCCATTTAAACATGTCATTTTACCTGCTAAGAAGTTTGTATAAAATGAAAAAGAGATACAAAAGGCAGAACTTGGATTCAAGCCTATTTCATCATGGTTTGATTAAATTACTGTTAGTTCATCATTTGAAAGCACTTAGTGATGATTGGGATGGTTTTGTAACTCGTAATGGATTTGTTACAATAAATCCTATAGAGATCCCTTTGGTGGATAAACCTATGATAGAGAAACCTCTCGGGTTCTCAAGTGTCAAGCCAAATTTCTTGTATGAAAACCCTCGTGAAAGGGCATTGCCCAATCAGTCTTTGTGTGAGCAACAATATGCTAGTTCTAGGGTTATTAAAACTCCTGAGCATGAAAAAATTGTTTTCCCTAATCCCACTGTGAAAACCAACAACAAACACCCACTCAAACAGCCAAAGAAAAATCAAGAAATAGGGTTTCATAATAAGAGGCTTGGCCGACTCATTTCAAGGAGTCTGCGAAATAAATCCAAAGCTCATGTGAGCTCGATCGAATCGATCAAGATCCATGAAGATTCTAACTCCGAGATTGAAAGGTTTTTGGCAGAGGAAGATCAGAATTGTTCCAAACCGGATCTTAATCAACCATTCGATTATGTCAATAATCTTCCACCGTGTTTAAAATATAGAAACGGGTTCATAGGAATTAATCTCGGTCAAAGGCCGACAGTGGAAAACAGTGATGTTTTATCACACAACTACACGTTTCCTCAATAGATCACCCTTGTTGTTCCTTGTGAAGTTTGCTTACAGTGGATAGGGAAATACTATACAGATATCCCAATTCCCCAAGCAAAGATCAAAACTCTCACGACTCTCAATGAAACGTTGACAAGCAAAAATCGTGAACTCAAGGCCAATGCACAAGGACAAGCAAAGCGTCTAAAAAGGATAGGAAATATTATTATAAAAAATGCTGATAGTATAAAGGTTGTGATAAATTCTGAGATGTTGTGATTCGTTTTTGCTATTGGTTAAATGGATAGGAGGTATCTGAATCTAATCTTGTGGGATGGAGCATGTTGAACTTAGTTGATTAGATATCTATTTTTGCTTATTTTGTAAATAGGAGAAAAACTTTCATAGATTTTGAAGATATGAGTGGCTCCAGGCCCTCTATATTTGTAAGTTTTAGATACTTTTGAGATCTAGTCCTATCTTAGAAGATAGGAGGTTTAGATTTCATAAACCTTTTAAATACTCCATATTTTTTAATGAAAATCATCTTGGCTGAGGGCAAAAGATGGACGAGTGATTCCAAGACTTAATGAAACAACATATATGCATTTTGGCGTTAGCCTTTTGCTAATGATGTTTTCATTTATGTTTTTTTAATCCTAATACATTAATAGGTCTGATAGATTTAGACTTAATGATCTATGATGTTTGGGATATTTATATTATAAATATCGTCTATTATTTGTTTCTCTAAATACTGTGATCATATCTCCAATTAAAATGATAGGATTTATCTTTGAGCTTTAATTGAATGATGAAATGCATAAGTTACTTCTAGATTTATATTGTTGTAATTATGTTCAATTATAAGGTCACGGGTCTATATTTGTGTTTCCTCCTCTGTCATTAAAACTTAAGCTGTCAATACATGTTTTTGAATTTATTCAGAACAATCATAAAGTTCATTGCAGATTTCTCTCTTGGATGTGGCAGTTGGGTATTCTTTGATTTATATAGGCGCTTGGATACACATCTCTAACTAACAAGCAGGTTAGCTCATTTTCATTTCTTAATTCTGTCTTTTACATATTAACAAAATCAGAATGTATGGTTAAGTTTTCAACTACTTGCACGTCTACGTTTCATAGTTTATTTAATTCAATATTAGTTTAGATTTGTAAAAGAAAAAAAAAATATTTTTATGTGATTTCTTTATCTTCTTCCTAGAAGCAATCATTTTTCACATTGATTTTCGTAAGTTTCGATTAAAACTCGCAATTGTAAAAGATGTACATATGCGAAATTTGTATATTTTTTTCTTAAATACACCTATAATAGTTACAATAGAGCATATGTATATATATATACAGTGTTTAGTAATTAGTTAGTCATTTCTTTCTTTTAGGATTTTTAGATTGGCTAATGGAGCCATTAAAACCGTCAGAACGAGTTACACCAAATGGCTTGGGTTACTTAGACAACCTCGGACTGGACTCGTTCTTCCAGTTGACGGACGATTAATTTCTCTTGTCAACAAATGGCACTAGAAGGAGGGCCTGAATACAATTGATGGCACATGGAAGTCGTAAAACTCCTCCCCCCCACACTCGCTCCCCTATAGTAATACGATGTCACTCTGACAACAACGTTACTTCTGAAACAACAACTACCTCGAATGAAAATTCCCATATTCCCGTTGAGCCTATAACACCAAATCCTCAAGGGGCCGATGTACAAGAAATTGTTCGTCAGTCACTCATAAGGACACATAGTGCCTTGGCCCATATCAGGCAACCTGGTAGGCCACTTAACCAACCCTTAGATTTATCTGATATCAGAGAACAACTTGAAGGAACTGGTCTGCATTTAAACCCTTCAGGAGGCGACACTATCAATCCTACCGAGACACCTGTTCTCAGAGCTGGGGGATCTAGTATTCCACCTTCCCCACCTCATTCATCTCCATCCTCTTCAGGAGGAGAATCCTCTGATGAAGGAAGTTCATCATCTGAACCTTCTCAGCCTTCGACACCACCTACACCTATGGAAAACCAAAACAATCCCTCCAGACCCTGGATTGATTAAGATGTCGTGGTTGTACCCGAACCCCAACACCTATTACCAAAGCACCCAGAGAAATGGTTCTCTAAATTTGATCTAGATTCTAAGAAAACTGCCAAAGACCACATAAAGAAGTTTATGTTAGCCATTAGACTCTGAAATGTAGACTCTTTCCTTATACGTTCGAGGGCAATGCCTCTACTTGGTATTTCGCCCAACAACCACAAACCATTGTCTCTTGGGACAAATTCAAAACCCGTTTCTTAGAGAAATTTGGAGATGACAAATATCCTGAAGTCTTGGTTATGGAACTATCCAACCTAAAAATAAACCCTAAGGAGAAAGTAAAAGATTTTAATCAAAGGTTCCTTACATTGAAAAATTGGATTCCCACAGATTCAATGTCGGTTGAAAGTCTAATTGTTGCATATTACACCAAAGCTCTGCATAATAATATAGAAATTTGGGTTAAAAGGTGTAAAAATTCTTTGTTACTGGAAGCCTTCGAGGAGGCAAGTCAAATAGAAAAGGATATACTAAGCTTAAAATACAATCTAAATAGTGAAGTTGAAACAACTTCATCTGCTAAAAAGAAAATAGAAATCCTTACCAGGCCTCCCCAAGCCAAAAGCCAACCAGAAACTTTAGACATAGAAAGTTTGCAAAAGGTTGTCCAAAAATTATCAAATCAAGTTGCAGACTTCAAGAGATTAGCCGAAGAGGCATCCTGAAGAAAAGGAAGTGTTAAACCTCTTTTCAGGAAGCCTTTTCCTCCCAATTAGCCAAATCTGACCACTGAAGATCTTAATTTCGAAAGATTACAATACACTTTGCAAACTATTCTTGAAGCACATGATAACTCTGCCCCTCCTGGGAATTCTGAAGACATAGTTGAAGAAGAGGAGTCATCTCCCAATATCTTTGGACATTTTTCTAATAGTAATTTTCCAGCAAACTTTGAGACTGTCCACCCTTACAACATAAGGGGAAAAACACAGAATAAACCATCTTCTGAAATGAGTAATAATGTGCCTCCAAAATAGCCTAAGAAAGTTGAAATAAAATAGAGTTTAGTAGCTCTAGTTTTAGAATATGACTTGATTGAATATCTGAAGAAACTAAGAGCTAATATTTATGTTCATGAGCTTCTGAAATTTCCTTTAATTCTGTAGAAAATTCTTCAAAATATCGCAGAAAACAACAAGAACAATGATTCTAACAGCAAGAAAAATGCAGAAATCATTTCTAAAACAACAAAAAAGATCCCTACTAAAACCACAACTGAACTTCCTGATAAAAGGGATTCAACAGAAAAAACTGTATCAAATGTAGATAAAATTGTTTCAGGGACAGCGGCAAAAAATCAACGGAATTATGCTGTTAATACTCGCAAAAATGTCCCACCTTTCTTATTGAATTTTGAATTTTTCAATAGAAATGTACATAATTGCATGGTAGATTCTAGCGCATCATCGAATGTTATGCCTTTATCTGTTTTCCAAAAAAATAATGCATAAGTTCAGCCTTCTAGTCTCAAAATCATTCAGCTTGATCAGACAAACGTTAAGGTAATCGGTGAACTTAAGAGTGTGTTGGTTACGCTATCTTCTAATCCTAAGGTCCACCAAATTATTGAAATCATTGTTGTTGACATACCTGAAGTCTATGGTTTGTTCTTGAGCAGGGATTGGTCTGAACAACTGCATGGGTACTTTGCAACAGATTGGTCTCATTTGTGGCTGCCAGAAAATGGATAGCCAAATAGAATCAGGATTAACCGTGAACGCTATCTCAAGCACACCGTGACAAATCTAAATGATCCAAACGAACCTTTTACTGCATCTACTAATTCACTTCAAATGCAGGGAATGAACACCTTCTTTGGTAACTTCGTCACTGAGATTTCCCCCATCACCGACCCTAAGAAAGAATCATAACTCATTACTTGTACTCAGTCACCAGCCTTGCCAAATGTGCCAAACATGGCTGACGAAGCTCATATATGGTCACTATACTTCAACGGGTCCAAATCCAAAGAAGGAGTTGGTGTAGGATGTGTACTCATCGACCCCGCAGGTAATAAGATACTTTCATTGCCTGTCGATTAGAGTTCGAGTGCACTAATAACATTGCCAAATATGAAGCACTTCTGCAATGGCTTAAGAAAGATTTGGATATGGATGTAAGAAAATTAATAGTGTTCTATGATTCAGAAATTGTGGTCAAGCAGGTAAGAAACTCCATACACTACTTGTCACCACATCTGAAAAGTTACCAAACCAAGGTATGGAGTCTGATACAAAAATTTTCAGCATTTAACATCAATTCCATTCCTAGACTAAGTAATTCAGAGGCTGATTTATTGGCTAATGTCGCTTCTAAACTTTTTCCTGCAGAAGGTCTTTCTCCAAATGCATTTTCGATTGAATTTTTGTTTAGGCCATTAATCCCAAACAACATCACCAACTGGAGAGTGTTCGATGATGATCAACAGATCATCAACTTCTTGCACATGGAAGACACTTTCCAAGGTTCAATTATCGATGAAGGCACTCACGATGAAAACCTCTACAAATTCACAGTAATATCAGATCCTAGATCTCTTGAATCGACATCCGACCTGGTAAACTCTATCCCCAAAGCTGTTGTAAGACTAGAGAAATTTTACGACCTGCATGATAATTTTAGAGGGTCAGTAAATTGTAAAATGAATAGTTCTTATTTGATTTATGAAATAGTCAACTTAGGGACTAAGGAAAATCCACAAAAAATTAATTTGGGAACGGGATGTTCCGAGAAAGAATGGTCTGCCTTTATAAAATTGTTTAAATAATTTAAAGAAGTTTTTGCTTGGACATATGATGATTTGAAAACATTTGATCCTAATATCATACAACATGTCATTCCCATGGAACCTCAGACCCAACCTTTTCAACAAAAACTAAGGAAGATGCACCCTATGTTGGAACCCACTGTCAAGAAAGAACTAAATAAATTATTGAATGCAAAGATAATTTTCCCAGTGAGACACACACACAATGGGTATCTAATCTAGTCCCTGTTAGGAAGAAAAGTGGCGAAATCTAACTTTGTGTCAAATTTTGTAATCTAAACCAAGCGTCAGAAAAAGATAATTATCTCGTTCCTCCAATGGAACAGATACTTCAACAAGTTTCTGGTGCCGAAAGACTATCTTTGTTAGATGGTTTTTCGGGATACAACCAAGTCCTCATGTCTCCCTCAGACCAACTCAAAACCACTTTTTGTACCCCATGGGGTACTTATGCTTACATTAAGATGCCTTTTGGGCTTATAAATGCTGGGGCCACTTTCCAAAGAGCAATGGATATTTCTTTTCGTGGTCTCATAAATCAATCTGTAGTGGTCTATCTTGATGACGTTACTTTTTTCTACAAAAACAAGAAAGATAGCTTGTCTCGGCTTAGGGATGTCCTAGAACGATGCCACAAATATGGCATATCTCTTAACCCTAAGAAATCAGTCTTTGCAGTTGAGCAAGGAAAACTACTTAGGTTCATAGTGTCCAAAGATGGAATGATTATCGGTCTCGAAAAAACCCAAGATATTGCTAAACTTTCCCCTCCCTCTTCTAAAAAAGCCATGCAGTCGTTTTTAGGCAAGATGAACTTTGTCAGAAGGTTTGTCCCAAGTTTCTCAGAAATGGTAAGGTCATTGCAGAATTTAATTAAAAAGGACGTTCATTGTGTTGGGAACCACAGGAAAACCAAGCCTTTGATTCCATCAAAAAATCCATAGTGGAAGCCCCTTCCTTGATGAGTCCTGGTTTCTCACAAGATTTCACTCTTTACACTTTCACCTCTGACCGATCTTATGTGGCTATGTTGACCCAAAAGAATGTTGAAAGCAATGAAATCCCCATTTCCTTCATGAGCTCATCTTCCAAAGGAGAAGAGCTTAACTACCCAGCTATAGATCAACATGCTTATGCAGTTTTCAAAGTAGTGAAACATTTCCGATCATATTTGTTGAAATCCAGAACTAAAGCCATTGTGCCTTATCCTACTATTAGAAACTTATTAGTACAAAAGGAATTGGGAGAAAAATGGGCAAACTGGATGACATCATTACAAGAGTATGACCTCGAAATAACCCCTGCAAAAATTGTCAGAGGTCAAGGCCTATGCAAACTAGTGTCTAATTCGATTGAAGAACAACATAGTCAAATTAATGTCTCAACTGTAAATCAACATAATGAAAATCAGATTTGTTGTACACAAGTTGTTGCTAATTCTTGGTTTGATGATATTAAGTTTTATTTAACACACAGTTCTTCTCCTCACCATCTCGATCCAAAAAAGAGAAGAGCATTAAGACTAAAATCTGCACCTTTCCAGTTGGTAAATGACATATTATTCCGTAAAAATTTTGATAGCGTACTCATGCATTGTTTGGAAAGAGATGAAGCAGAGAAAGTATTATATGAACTTCATGTAGGTGAAGCTAGTGGGCACTTTGGTGGAGACACCATTGCTCACAAGGTATTAAGAGCTAGGTACTATTGGCCCATGTTGTTCAAAGATGCCCATGCATTATGTCATAAATGCATAATCTGCCAAAAGACTGTTGGACAAGTAAAAAAGGCAACATTCCCTTTGCAACCTGTTTCGATAGATTCACCTTTTCAGTAGTGGGGTCTCGAAATCATAGGGCCAATCAACCCCACTTCTTTACAACATAATAAATACATCATTACATCAACAGATTATTTTATCAGATGGTTCGAGGCTGCACCACTGAAAGTGGTAAACACTAATCAGGTAATATATTTCCTTAACTCAAATATCATTACTAGGTTCGACATTCTTGAGTGTTTGGTCTTCGATAATGCTTCTTACTTTTCATCCCTCGATATGAGTGTTTTTTCTTTAGAAAAAGGGATCAAACTGAAATATTCTACCAGCTATTACCCCCAAGGAAATGGCTTAGCAGAATCGACAAACAAAAATCTGATCAAGATCATCAAGAGGACAGTTTTTTAAAACCAAAAGAATTGGCACAATGCACTTTTTAATGCACTTTGGGCTGATAGAGTGACACCGAAAACTTCTGTTGGTAATTCTCCTTTCTTTCTCGTCTACAGAAGAGAAGCAATTCTCCCTCCTCATGTTCTACTTCCCTCTCTGCAATTATCGCAACAGGTTTAAGAAGAGGAATGCCCTCCTCTTGAAAGTCAAATTAATGCCTTGTTGAAATTAGAGGAAGTAAGAGCACAAGCAAAGGAGAGGTTGGATCAACATCATCAGATTGTGAAAGGATGGTTTGATTCAAAATATGCTTTAGATATAAACTTCGAGGTGAGATTTGGTTCTCAAATGGGATAAGCCTCACGAGGGAAAAGGGGAACACACCAAGTTCTAGAACATATGGTTGGGGCCCTTCGTAATCGCTGAAAAACTAGGTCCTAGCTCTTTCCGTCTACACAGTTTAGAGGGACAACCAGACACCTTCTTGGTGAATGGCCAAGCTCCCAAAAGGTATTTTTCATGATAATTCCAGATCCACCTTTTGTACATATTTTTCTGTTTTGATTTACTTTTGTTTCCTAATTTTGGCTCTTTTCATTTTGTTTGTTTTCGCTGCTTTCTGGTTAAGCTTATGTTTGTGTCACCTTTTAGTTTGTGAAGGGAAACCAGAATGCCTCATTATGAAGTAATAGTTAAGGTCTTTTCAGAGCATCAATGCTGTAAATTACTGAAACACAGACTAACTAAAGAAGCTTTCTGTTTGAAGCAGGTTTTCTGGTTTTACTTTATAATTATGAGCAGACACGATCATCTTTAAAGATTTTTACGTTGTCCCTGCTTTTAAAGAAAGAAACTCAAGTATGCCTTCATGTCCTTGAAAAATTAGTTTCATCAGAAAACTAATTTCAGATCATAATGAAGGTTATCAAGCAAAAAATTAATGGCTGGAAAATGACAAGTGTTCTAAAGACTGAAATTTTCAGCATCACCCCGCTCTTCTCAATATCTTTAAATCTATGTCAGATTGTGAATAATTTCTCGAGAGTTGTGGGAAGTGTTTGTAAACCCATCAAGATATTGAACAGGTATGTTGGGAGCAGGTAAATGTATGCATGATGCCAAGACAACTTCACCAGGGTACTGAACAGGCCTGCTGGCAGCGAAGCAATGTCAGGTTCAAGAAAATTATCAGGTATAAATTTTGATATTGGTCATAACTATCCTTCATTTTGAATTGAAATTTCTCAGACAAGGTATAGGCGTCAGAGTGGGTTAATTGACATTCCTCCCGAGGCTATAGATTCCTGCTAGCAGCAGTGGCCCTGTCAATAGTATCAGAGCCATTGACTTGAACATCGTTGCTCTCGTAATTAAAATTTGTCACTGGATTTCATTTCAACAGGAAGATATATGAAGTTGGAATGTGTAATGATTGTTGAGATGCTTGATGTCCTTCAGCTTTTTTGGTCTGTAATCATTCTAAGTAGTCTTAACATGAACTCGTTCAGTGATGTAGAGATAACTGCTTCTCCCCGTAAGTCGCCATTGTTAGCAGCCCTACATAGTTTTTTCTTTTTAAAGTGACAAATGACAATTCTTGTAGCTTCCTACGCCTCATCCTGTAAATATTGCTATTTGAAAGTGACTTTTTGATTGTAATTTTTTTTTTTTATTGTTCCTATTTATTTTTATCTTGCATTTTCGTGCTTCATTCATGACTGAAAGCATGAATGAAGAATTAAAACTTAAAATCGTATTGCAATTCTATCTAAGGCTTGGTCTTTAGAAGGGTCAATGTGCTTACACCTCTTTTAATGAATGTTGTTTTGCTTTGAGCTTATCATATATCAATGAAACACTTATTTTGAGTTGCTCTTGGATTGCAAGCTTATACTTTGGATCCTTTGTAAATATACCAAGAATCGATTGGCATTGGTTTGCAAAATCATATCCATTTTTAACCTTTGCAAATAAAATATACCCATTACATGTCATGGGAATTGATCACACTACGATCGTACCCTATACCTCATTTTTAGCTGGCAAATTGAAGTGACAGGCCTCTCATGACAGATCAAGGTCTGGGTTTATGCTTTGTATCCAAAACTTTTATCACCAGAAATGTCTGAATTTCATGTGTGAAACCCTTATGCTTACATTGTGGTCGCGTTGGTGTGATTTCTTGTTTTTCTCCTTTGTTTTTGGCTCAGACTTTCCTCTATTGATACTGCCTCTTAAGCCCATAGTGAGTCGCTCTTGTTACCATCTGTTCAAACCCTTATGGCCCCTGTCGTCCGATTTGAGCCAAATGGCTCCCAAACTTTGTTGTTGTATGATGATGCGAGTGAGGATCTTAAGAGATAGGGTTGGGATATGTTTATTGAGAAATTCTAGGGTTATAACTTGCGAGTAGCCAAAGAATTTTCCCTTACATTTGATGGATGCAGAGCCAAAGTGGGTGATATTCAGTTGGACATCACCGAAGAATTTCTTAAAGAAGCAACATGGCTTCCTCTCACTAGTCAAAAGTGGTTTAAAAATTTGAAGTTGGACGAAATACCCTAAAGTCTGTTTGTCACCTCACAAAAAATCCAATGTTGTGACAAAGGTATTTCGGTCTCCCTACTCAAGGTTAGATGGCATGGTTTGTTGGCAGTTTTAAGACAATTTGTTACTTGTAAAGGCCGTTATGGCTTGGTTTTCCTTTACCACATACGATTGCTCATGCATTTTATTGGATTCCATTTAAACATGTTGTTTTACCTGCTAAGAAGTTTGTATAAAATGACAAAGAGATACAAAAGGCAGAACTTGGATTCAAGCCTATTTCATCATGGTTTGATTAAATTACTGTTAGTTCATCATTTGAAAGCACTTGGTGACGATTGGGATGGTTTCGTAACTCGTAATGTCTTTGTTACAGTGAATCCTGTAGAGACCCCTGTGGTGGATGAACCTATGATAGAGAAACCTCTCGGGTTCTCAAGTGTCAGGCCAGATTTCTGGTATGAAAACCCTCGTGAAAGGGCATTGCCCAGTCAGTCTTTGTGTAAGCAACATGATGCTAGTTCTAGGGTTATTAAAACTCCTGAGTATGAAAAAATTGTTTGCCCTAATCCCACTGTGAAAACCAACAACAAACACTCACACAAACAGGCAAAGAAAAATCAATAAATAGGGTTTTGTAATAAGAGGCATGGTCGACTCATTTCAAGGTGTCTGCAAAATAAATCTAAATCTCGTGTGAGCTCGATCGAGATCCATGAAGATTCTGACTCCGATATTGAAAGATTTTTGGCAGAGGAAGATCAGAATTGTTCCAAACCAAATCTTAATCAACCATTCTATTATGTCAATAATCTTCCACCGTGTTTAAAAGATAGCAAAGGGTTCACATGAATTAAGCTCGGTCAAAGGCTGATAGTGCACAGCGGTGATGTTTTACCACACAACTACACGTTTCCTCAACAGATCGCCCCTACTTTTCCTTGTGAAGTTTGATTACAGTGGATAGGGAAGTACTATACATATATCCCAATTCTCCAAGAAAAGATCAAAAATCTCACAACTCTCAATGAAACGTTGACAAACGAAAAATGTGAACTCAAGGCCAATGCATAAGGACAAGCAAAGCGTCTAAAAAGGACATGAAATATTATTATAAAAAATGTTCACAGTGTAAAGGCTGTGATAAATTCTGAGATGTTGTGATTCATTTTTTCTATTGGTTAAATGGATAGGAGGTATCTGAAGATAATCTTGTGGGATGGAGCATGCTGAACTTAGTTGATTAGATATCTATTTTTGCTTATTTTGTAAATAGGAGAAAAACTTTCATAGATTTTGAAGATGTGAGTGGCTCTAGGCCCTCTATATTTGTAAGTTTTAGATACTTTTGAGCTCTGGTCCTATCTTAGAAGATAGGAGGTTTATCTTTCATAAACCTTTTAAATACTCCATATTTGTAATGAAAATCATCTTGGCTGAGGACAGAAGATGGACAAGTGATTCCAAGAATTAATGAAACAACATATATGCATTTTGGCTTTAGCCTTTTGTTAATGATGTTTTCATTTATTTTTTGTTAATCCTAATACATTAATAGGTCTTATAGCTTTAGACTTAATGATCTATGATGTTTGGAATATTTATATTATAAATATCGTCTATTATTTGTTGCTCTAAATACTGTGATCATATCTCCAATTAAAATGATAGGATTTATCTTTGAGCTTTAATTGAATGATGAAATGCATAAGTTACTTCTAGATTTATCTTGCTATAATTATGTGCAATTAAAAGGTCACAAGTCTATATTTGTGTTTCCTCCTTTGTCATTAAAACTTAAGTTGTCAATACATGTTTTTGACTTTGTTCAGAATAGTCATAAAGTTCATTGCAAATTTCTCTCTTGGACGTGGCAGTTGGGTATTCTTCGATTTATACAGGCACTTGGATACACATCTAACTAACAAGCAGGTTAGCTCTTTTGCATTTCTCAATTCTGTCTTTTACAGATTAACGAAATCAAAATGTATGGTTCAGTTTTCAACTACTTGCACCTCTGCGTTTCATAGTTTATTTAATTCGATATTAGTTTAGATTTGTAAAGGAAAAACATAAAATATTTTTATGTGCTTTCTTTATCTGCTTCCTAGTAGCAATC
>JZKD02S1649516.1:115588-129993 GCA_000966675.3 Picea glauca
GGGAGTTCCCCTCACCCACAGAACACTCCTCGGCGATCTCCCCTTCGCAAATCAAGGAATCGAAACTCGCGTGCTCGCGAGTTCGATGCTCACAATATCAGCCCTTCAATTTCCCGAGCCCGAGCTCTGATGGTCAACGGTCAACGAACCCACTCCCGTCGGGGATTTCCCTATTGGAAAATCGACGTATGAAAGGTAGCGAGTCACTCACCTTTCAAAACCCCGAGCACCGATGTGCGATGCCACGTGTCGTACTCCGCGCCGTCTCTGTGGGACCTGTCGCAACTGGGGACTTCGCTATTCCTCCGTGTTTCTTTTGACTTCGAAAACACCGAAGTGCCGAGTCCCGACTCCATGGGATCTCGTGCCACCTGTCCGCGCTCCAATCGATGGCTCCGATTAAATCGAGAAATCGCGACTCGTGATTTCGACGTGCATGCAACTCTTGCACTCACCAACCCCGATATGCCGATAGCCTGTTCCTTCATGCACTTGCGAGTTAACTCCCTCGTAGCTTCTCTCAGATCTAACGATCAGCGGGATTTTTCAATTCTCCCCATAAACTTCAAGTCGTCGATTCTCTTCCCCTAGAGAATCCTTCCGCTCCACGACTTCTCTTTGCTCAAATTTCACCCAGATCTGTTACCAGCTTTTGTACGAGGAACTATCCCTCCTGAGCTTTGTCCATTCTGACTCCTTCTGAGGTCTTTCAAGAACTCTGCTCACCTTCGACTTTCAATCACTCTCCAAGTGTTGAAATCGCCCAGACCCTATGCAATCCTGCCACCAGCAGTCCTGTCCTCCTTCTCTCAGCCTCGTCTCTGAGACTTCAAATTCGACCTGCACTCCACCTGCACGACTCAAACAACCCAACACAATTTTGGGCAGAGGAGAATAAGAGTTTAACTGTAGAGCCCCCTCAACGCACTCTATGCGGAGGAATTCGACTGCACTCTATGCATGAATGTCCTGGCTCAAACAGAGAAACAATTGAAACTCATTCTCTTCTCTCTCCCAGATTTCTAATCTGCCATGAAATTACATATGCAACATATACAATGAAAGCATAACAAGAAGCAAGTATGCAACAACATAATATCAACAACACACAGAGAATAATCCCAGCCATGGAATTGAATCAAAGCTTTCCTATTAATTCAATAACTGTACATGGGAATTCTTCACAGGTTATCTGTTTTTCTCTTCCTGTTCTCAATTCTTTAATAATCTGAATGAGAATGACACAATGTACAAAGGAAGGGTGCCTATATTCCGTTTTCCCTCTCGAAAGCAAAACTGTCTAATCTAGACTTAATTAATTTATCTACTTGCATTAAATCTAATAAATGCCTCAGCTACCTAAGGACGTGAGCTTATCTGCTCAAGGTCCGTTACAATGTACAAGTGCGCTTCATTACACCAATGCATTAATGTTTAGCACACTAATTATCAAGTGTTTCAAAATTTGTGTGCTGGCACTGTCCAGCTGTATTTCTTTCTCCACGCACTGGCTCGCTTGATTTGAGTGAGCGATGCTCCTGCATCAGTGCAGTACTAGGGAAACAAGAGGACAAAGAGCCCTATGCTATCTACTATATCAACAAGAACATGGCTCCTGCTGAATTGAATTATACAGTTACTGAAAGAGAATTCTTAGCAGTAGTTTATGCAATCAATAAATTTAGGCATTATGTCACTGGTTATCCTACTTTTATTCATATTGATCATACAACAATTAAATATCTAATGAATAAACCCATTACTAATGCATGAGTAACAAGATGGTTGTTACTACTCCAAGAATTTGACATCACTATAGTAGATAGACCAGGAAAAGAAAATGTGGTAGCTGATTGTCTCTCAAGGTTACATATAAATGATGATAATACACCTATCGATGATTCCTTTCCTAATGAACATTTGTTTGTGGTATCTTCTCACTCACCTTGGTATGCAGACATTGCTAACTATTTGGTTGCAGGGAAGGTACCTCCACATCTATCTCATCAAGAAAGAAGGAAGATTATTCAGAAGAGTGCTCAGTATAGTTGGATAGGAGGATACCTTTTCCACACAGGCCTAGATCAGGAAATCAGGAGATGTGTAAGGGATGATGAAGTGTATGATCTGCTAAAATCTTTCCATGATGGCCCTTGTGGGGGTCATTTTGCTGATAAAAGGACCGAGCATAAAATTTTAAGGATGGGCTATTTCTGGCCCACCATATTTCAAGATGCCAAGAAATATGTTCAAAGTTGTGACAGTTGCCAACGAATGGGTCAGCCAAATCATAGAGATGAGATGCCTCTCTAGCCTCAGATAGTGTTGGAGCCTTTTGAGAGATGGGCCATGGATTTCATAGGGCCCATTAACCCACCTTCTAATCAGAAAGTCTATATACTGGTCTATACAGATTACATGACCAAGTGGGTAGAGGCGAAAGCACTCATTAGGGCCTAAGAAGAATCTATCTTAGCATTCTTGTTTGAAGATATCTTTGTTCAGCTTGGTGTTCCCAGAGAATTAACAACTGATGGAGGACCCCCTTTCACATCCCATAAGTTAGAATCCCTACTCAGTACATATCATGTGTTACATAGGATAGCTTCTCCATACCATCCACAAGGCAATGTCCAGGTGGAAAGCACCAACAAAGTTATTGAAGCCATTCTTACTAAAACAGTCAAAGAACATCGTTGGGATTGGAGTGATAGATTGCATGAAGCTCTATGGGCTTACCGAACTACTTGGAGAAACACCACTGGTTTTTCTCCTTATGAGCTGGTATATGGAAAAAGCCATGTTTTTCCCATTGAATTTGAAATCAAAACCTTAAGAACTACATCAGCAGTCAACCTTGACTTGACTCTGGCACAGAAGGCCAGACTGCAGTAGCTCAATGAGCTTGATGAAAAGTGTTTGGATGCTATTCATCAAACCACGGTAATTCAACAATAGAGAACAAAATGGCACGACTGAGTCATCAAGAAAAAATTATTCCAGAAAGGAGATTGGGCTCTGTTGTATGATTCGCACTTTAATGAATTTCAGGGTAAGTTGCGTACACGATGGCTTGGACCTTATGAGGTAGACACTATTTTTTCCAACGGAATAGTCAGGCTGATTACTATTGATGGATCCAATACACAGTTACACACAAATGGTCATCGCATGCGTCTGTATCAACGTCCACTGTCCAAAGCAGAATTCAAATCTCGTTGTATAGCCGATATAGGTTATCACTTCTTAAAATAAAAGGAGCTTGCTCCTTCCCCTTTAGAACCTTAGGACTTATTTTACTCACACCTTGTATATAAATAAACTCAGCAAAATTTTTGTTTGAAATTTTCTTTCTTTTACTATGCTAATAAATTCAGCCTTGAAAGGTATCAAGCAGTTATGCATGTGCAGGAGAATTGATGAACAACAAATTAAGTATGCAAAAAGGAGTCAAAGGATTAGTTGAAGGAAGTTGAAAAAGTTCCTAAAACCTAAGCATTGCAGTGTTTGGCTGATTTCCTGCTGTTACACCCTCGGTCAATTTCTTGTTGTTACACCCTTGGCCGATTTCCTACTATTACACCCTCAGCCAATTTCCTGTCGTTACACCTTCGGCCAATTTCTTGTTGTTACACCTTCGGCCAATTTCTTGCTACTACACCCTTGGCCGATTTCTTGCTGTTACACCCTCGGCCAATTTCCTGCTGTTACATCCTCGACCAATTTCTTGCTGCTACACCCCTGACCGATTTCCTGTCATTACACCCTTTTCTGATTAATTGGCTGTTTTTCTTGTTGTTACACCATTTTCCAATGCTGTAACACCTACCTCCACCAATTTGGCTGAAGTACTTGCTGATACACTGAAAGTTGTTATTCTTTCTGGCCACCTCACTTTCTCTCTTTCGCATTTCTGCCGATGCTGCTACTCTAGCTCTACAATCTTTCCATGTTGCAGCACCGCTGATTTTTCCGAACTGCTGATTTGTCAGCACCACTTATTTGTCAATCTTCCCACTTTCTTTGTCCAAAGGTGCTATTTCATCATTTTTGACTTCACATCTGGCGCTTTTTAGCTGATCAACTATAGAAAGAATTCCATCTCTGCTCCAGTTGTCATATCATCATTTCTCACACCATCCTTCATCATTTTAGCTATTCCATGCGACTTAGATGGCGGTTGAAGAGTACGGTTACTCCGACAGATCGTTATGTGCAGTAAGATAAGAGGTACGTGAATAATCCTACGTGTTAAAGTAATGAAGATATAAAAGCATGCTTCCTTTTTACTTACCATTTGTCCCAAATTGATGTACCCGGAGTTAATCTGATTAGATGGGAAGGGGAAATGCAAATCTAGTTGTCCACACCTCATTTTATACCCACCTCCACCACCTTTTCAACCACACTTTTTTTTGCTGAGACACTGTATTCCTTATGCAAAACACGTTCACGCTTGCTGCGACTCTGGTTTAGGTGCTACATTCTCTTCCTACGTGCCTGTTAGACTCTCAAGTAATATCATGGGAGGATCAGCTGTGCGATATGAACCACCAAATCTAGGCACTTTGTTGTTACACCCAGAGGCATACCAAATATTTCTCCAAGCCAGTTGAATATCGTATTTTAAGAAGCTCAAGGGCTTTATTAAAGACGAGGTATTGGAATTTTGTCAAAATATCACCGACGGATATTCAATGGTGAATGGGGTAAGGATTCCAATATCAAAAGAAAGAATTGTTGCGGTGACAGGCTTGCCAACAACAGGAGACCGATGGTTTAACATAAAAACACATCTTCCAGATGCATAGAAGGGTTTCCTCGTCAGCAATGAGCAAGTGCAAACTAAAGGCAGAGGAGCAGACGTCAATTCCTTACCAGAGCCATGGGGGGAGGTTGCAGAGTTCGTCAAAAGATACATTACCTACAAAGGCAAGTACCAAGTTGTTTATTTTTCTGATTTCCTCTTATTATCACACCTGCGCCATCAAAAATTTATAAACGTTCCTTATTTTCTCCTCCATTCATTTCATAACATGGCTCATTTTGTAAAAAAAATCCAAGAACCCCAAGAACTGCCTCTCTACTCACAGACTCATCGGACTATTAATTCACAGAGGTATGGGCATTTCCAATAACCCATTACCTGTTGTAGCAAACCAACGATATTCTATCCCTGTAGACACGATTTCCCCAGTACTTGAAAACACAATCCTTGGACCTTTTCCTGAGTCTGTACCCTCAGCTGCAATAGCCATCCAAACCCCTACTGTCGCTACCTGTAAGATGACTCAGAGAAGCAAACGCACAACTCGAGCCCATTCTAGCACCAACTAGACAAGCCTCGATGAAGTTGAATTGACACAACCTATAGCTGTGGTTGAACTACCTGTTGCACAACCAGCTACAAACTCACTCCTCCTATCTCTGCTTCACCTCGAAAAATAACAAGGTCAACACGGTCTGTTGTAACAAAAAGTCAAACTTCACCGTCTGTTGTTGCACCGACAGTACAACACGAGCCTCCTATTGCCGTAACCACTGTTTCAGGACCTACTATAAATGCCCATGGAGTATCTCAGCAAAGAAAATGTCCATTCAAGGGAAAAACTCTAACTTCCCCCTCTACTGTTGCACCGAAAATACCACAAGAGCCTCCTATTGCTGCAACCACCATTACAGGTCCTACTATTACTACTAGTGGATTACCTCAGAAAAGAAAATGTCCATTCAAGGGAAAAAGTTAGAAAGATATCGACCGAATTCCATCAGTTGCAACAAAGAATCTGCTTACTACTATCATAGAGAACTCTACAAAGATACGTATACTAGGATTTACTCTATGTAAAGAACTTCAAACAACTATTCTCTCAATTTAGACTGAATGTACGCAAATTGCAATAGAATCATCGACTCCACCTGATGATTCTATGCATCACATGTCAAGTGACAATGTACAGATCATCGCAGACCCTACTATCCCATAATTTCCTCCTTGTGTGGTTGAGGAAGAACAACCTATTCCCCCTCCAGCGACGAAGAAGAAAGACCCTGCTTTTGTTTATATTTTACCTAGGAGAAACACCAGGTCCAACAGGTCTGCAGAAGCTGCAATTGGATGGAAAAATATGGAACAGGATATTCCTATTCTTCGTCCACTATTCTCTATGGTTGATGAAGGAACTGACACACAAGAACTAGTCTCTCTCAATAAAAAAACAATGACAGTAGATACAACCGAAAATGATGGGACTGGTCTACAAGAACAAGTCATGCAGGATGTAGCTGCTCCACACGAACCAATTGTCCAAGTCAAGACTGTTCCACAAGAACCAGTCATGAAAAACACAGTTGTTACACAAGAACCAACTGCTTCATAGGAGACTATTCAACCATAGATGGTAATGCAGGATGTAGCTGTTCCACAAGCATCAGTAATGCCAGACACAACTGTTACACCAGAGCAGGCAATACATAATAATGAGGATGTGCCACTTGCCCAATTGTTTGCCCAGATTGAGAGAAAGATCAGGAATACTGAAAATTCTAGAATTGTTGCACTAATAACAAAGAATGAAAACCTCAAAGTAGAATTAAATACCCTGAAGCAAGAGATGGAGGCTACTCGACAGAAGAATCCAAAGGGGATCACCATGGACATTCTAGCACTGACAAAAGTTGTTATGGACATAAATAAAGAACTCATGTGCTTTGAGTGTGGAAATATTTACTTTGAGGTAGGCTATAAGGTAGTAAAAGTACCAGTTGCAAAAGGACCAACAACTCTCTCAGTCAAGACTGAGCATGAACATACTGCTACACAAGCACCAATAAAAAAGAGAAGATCTCAACGTCATAAGGCAGCTGCTGGTTTACCAGCAGCTTTCAAACAAGAATCTTTGTTTTCCTCACGAGTTGTTTCTCAAGCAACTCAAACTAATTATTTTCTTCAAGACAGAGAAACTCAGACAAATAGTTGACATAGCATATTTTATTTTTTGGCACAGAATATTAACATACAGGCATTTAGCAAGTTATCTTAGCAATTTTGCACTGGAGGAGCTAGTTCCCTAATTCAACTACAGAGTAAAGTTTGAATGTGTTTTTGCATGAGGACATGCAATGTCTTCAGTTGGGGGCCATGTTAGGACCCAAAAATGTCCCTTTTTCACCACATCTTTAGCCAACCTTATCATCTCTAAGCTAATGCCTACTATAATGTGTTCTAAGAACTCTTTTTTCCCAGGTATGAATCATTTAGCTTGCTTTTATATTTTTATTTACTTAGCATGTTTGATTTGTAACATGCACATGTTTTACCCATAAAATGATTCAACTAATGATCGAAATGTGTATAATAACCAAGTATTGAATAATGGTCGCTGCTGTTACACAAGCTGTTACAACAAGGCGCCAATCTTGGGAGCTGTTACAAAAAGGCGCCAATCTTGGAAGCTGTTACAGTGTATGTGCTAATATTGGAAGCTATTACATGACTGTTGCAATAGGTGCCACTGATTCTCCTGTTACACAACTTCTGCAATAGGTTCCATTGATTCTGCTGTTACACGACTGCTACAACAAATGACATCGATCCTGAAAGATGTTATACCTGTTGTTACATGTGTTAGCCTACAAGATTAGTTCTAGATATTCTATTAATGATATCATACGAACAGCTTGAGAATCGAGGATTCTCAAGGCTGTTCTGATTTTGTTCTAACTGAATGACTCTGACTTTAAATAACAGAGATTTTTTAATCAGAAGGGAGATTATTTTTTACTGTGAGAAACTAAAGTAAAGTGAATTTTATTGTACACAACATTTTGGCAAATCAATAAAAGAGTGGATTGAGTTTCTTTAGCAGACTGTAACCTCTTTCTTTGAGTGGATTCAGTGAGAATGAAAGGGCCCACCTTCCTCACAGATTCCCCTCTGTTTTGGATTCCAGATTATTTGTTTTAATACAAATGATTTATCCATCAACAATTCTAGAATACAATTGCTATTACAGTCTAGTTCCTTCCTGTTAGATGCGCATAAATCTGTCTCATGAGAATTAGAAGTCGATTGCTGAATGATGTTGGAGAACTTCTTTCCCTTTTTCTGCATTAGATTAAAATCTTGTTTCCAAGTAAAAGAAAATAAAAGTGTGAATTACTTTCTTGCAATAAATATTTTTCCTTTCTGCAATTAGTCTAAAACTTTTTCCTGCAAAAGTAAAATAGAAAGTTAGATTAGATAAGTAATCCATGATTCTTATACACTCATCATTTTAGATTTCAACTATGATTTCAATTCTGTAGAACTCCAGCTGTACCAACACAATTGCGTTAGTGATGATTTTTTTTTCTTTTTACACTTCCCTACCACAATTAGATTAGTGTTGCTTTCATAATCTAGCATAGACTATGCACAATTATCTTGAAACAACAGACTTCCCTGGGTTGACAATTTATATTGAACACCTTAATTTTCTATTTATTTAGACAATTAAAGTGCCCAACAATGGTCATTGACAAGAAAAACAAGATATCTACTATTCAACAAAATTGCATCTGACAATCCATATTGCATCTTGTTCCATGATGTCAATGCCGTCAGTGTTAATTATGAACCACTACTTTACAGAAAAATGTCCATATGAAATATAGAAAGGCCTCATATTTACTTGTCCGTTATTTGCAAAGACCTTGAATCACAATGGAAACGGATTTTGCATCGCATAGATTGCCATGGTTTACAACTGGCAACAAATGTTGTTTCTAGCTGTGGAGATAGTCTGTTCAATGCAATTTGTTGTTTGGTGGCAGTGGAGTTCGATGTTCAGTTGCTACGGATTTACACTGTATAGTCCTTTTGCAATGCAATTATAGGCGGTAGCCAACAGGCTTTTAGGTGCTTGCATCAACACCTTTGCCCATATCTCCTAGAAAATATGTCGGCAGTTGGAAGTTGGCAGGAATACCTTGTGAACATGGCACTTCCATATAAAAAAGGGAATGTGGAGGGTTGCAGATTCTATTTGCAATGATATTCAGGGTGAATATCCAGGTCTGGTCGGGCTTTCCAGATGGCACTGTCCATTCCTGGTTTACTGATTCAAATTACGATCGAATAATTGACATCCTCTCATTGAAAATAGATACAACACATATCCATTATGAACCTTTGCTTGGACATATCGGTAGTTCAGGTTTGAATGTCCATGCCACCCAAATGGCATCGAATCTGCATACGCGTCGAATGCTTTTTAATGAGAATGAGACTCCTCCCGGTTGCAATATGGGCATATAGGGCTTGAACAAAAAAAACATGCATGAAATTCATCACAGTTGTGATGAGGCCATAGAGGGATTAAACAAAAAATGTAGAGTAAGTTATCACAATTTGAAAAAAGTTATGCATCAAATTCATCCGAGTTGTGATAAGGCCATAGAGGCCTTAAACAAAAAACGTAAACTAGTTTATGAGAAGCTGAATGAGAGTGAAATTCATCCCATTTGTCATCATTTCATCATGCCCATGGGAAAGAAATGTAGAGTAAGTTACCACAACTTGAAAAAGGTCATGCACGAGAGAAAAAAAATACATTGCTACGCTTCCTTTTAGAGAGAAACTCACATATCACAATGTAAAGAAATTTGTTCATGCAGAATAGAACATAAACAGGTACAATCGCATATCCCAGAATGGTCATGCAACTATGACAGTTCATGGTCTAGAAGAAACACCATGCAGTACTACCAATGAAAACTAGGAAACAGTTTCTACCCATACTTCCCTGCGAAAGAAAAATGCAAGACAAACCTACATGAAACAAATGAAAGACACTCCTTCCATTGCATGTGCAATTTGTGAACAATTGGATTTTTCAAAAAACAGTAATTCTTTCATGCCTGATTTGTAAGAAGAATACATCCACTTAACAGTGCACAATAAACCATTTTCCAGTGGCAAATTTTGTCTTCCATGCAAACGATCACTTGAAAATGGAAAAATGCCAAAGTTTGCAACCCATGACCAAATAATATATAATACACCACTAGCAGATGTAAGTGCACTTATGGAACTTGAGGAGAGACTTGTGTCTCTGTGAATTGCATTTTCTCAAATCATACCTTGGGGCTATAAACGACCCCAAATGGGCTTGACAAGATCAATTATTAATGTACTTGTTCAGCTAGATGTTGTGCAAAAAGCATTGCCATAATTCATTAACAATACAATGACAATTGTTGTGGCTCTGAAAAGACACTTGTGATACAAAAATACCTATCAGACATGCAAAGTGTGTGTGCATGCTGTTATGATAGAATTAAAGGAGTTATGTTCGAGGTCCCTGTACAAAGCAGATAACATTTGTATAAATGGGAACTGGAACAATGTTCTTGTAGAAGAGGATGGAAACTCTACATACACTCTAAAAAATCCTGGTGAGTTTGATACAAGTGATGAATCAGAGAATGAAACACCTGCTAAAACATTGGTGCATGGATTCACTGATTCATAGTGCATTTGTGACTTGCAAGACAAAATTGCCGAAATTGCACCTGTCAAGGGGCAACGTCCACTTGGAATATTCAAGGACAAATTCGCTGAGGAAATGAACTTTCCAACACTCTTCTATGGAGATCCACGTGCCACTGATATTACAGAATGATTTAGTTATCATAAAATAGTCCGATGGGAGTTGCTACATTCAAGCGGTTACTTCTCCCGTCACATATCAAATTTGTTTTTCAAAATAATGCGCATAATAATAGAGCAAGTTTTGTCATGCATGTGGGTCCGAATAAGAAAAGGCCAGTTACAAGGAAGAAAGTTGTTGGCCAAGGATGTGAATTACAAAGTAAACCTAGAAAAAATTCTTAAATCTGATATTGGATACATAGATTTCAAAAACATCCGCACCTCTCCTAACTATTTGCAACAAAACAAAAAAATATATTTTTGCAATGATTTGGCAATTGGGCCCGCCAACATTTTTCATCACATTTACAAGTGCAGAGCATTGATGGGATCCATTGGTGGCTGCCATAACGTAAAAAAGAAACCGATACAATGGAAAATAATGACATTGACTACCTCATAAGAAAAGACCCAGTGACATGTACTCGCTACTATAGACATAGAATAAATGCTTTGAGACAATTGATATGCCATGATGAAACATTTTTCGGAAAAATATTGGACTACTTTTTTGTGACTGAATTCCAGAATAGGGGAAATGAACATGACCATGCACTATTGTGGATAGAGGGTGCACCAGTATATGGAGCTGATAACAATTCAAAGATCGAACAATTTGTGGATAAATACATAACATGGAACATAGATCATTTGGATCCAGAACTTGCGAAAGTTCGTAGACATTACCATACAAGAAGTTGTAGAAAATGAAAAAACTCACATTGCAAATACAACTTTCCCGTGCCGCCAATGAGAGCTACAAGAATCATAGAGCCAGTTAGTTTAGAGGACAATGTTGTTGTTGATAAATCTAAATCCTTGTTCGCATTTCTAGAACAAGGAGAATTTGATGAGCTGATGAGCTTTGATACCTTCTTGACAAAGGTAAATCTATTAGAAGATGAGAACATCCAAGCCATGGAATGTACACTTAGGCAACCAACAATTTTCCTTAAACGAAAAATCTCCCATATTTGGAACAACAGTTTCTCCAAGGACATGCCAGTTGTGTGGAAAGAAAATACAGATGCACATACGTGCTCAATGCATATGCTGCAACATCGTAGTGTACCTCGTATATGACGAAGGTTGAAAAATCTACGACAAATGCATTAAGAAGAATACGCAAAGAACATGAAAGAAGTCATATTGATGCCATACAAATGATATGCACACTTGGCAATACATTGCTTAATCTTCAACAAATGTTTGCTCAGCAAGCAGTTCACATTGCACTTTCCGTGCCCCTCACTTGTAGTTCAAGAAATGTGTCTTCATAAACACATCTCCACTTGAAAAACACACATTCATGCTTCAACCACCAGTTTTGCTACAACAAGAGCCTGACAATTCAGATGATGTGCTATGTCTCTCTATTATTGATTATTATGTCCAGCATCCATCTCCTATTAGACATATCTTCTTAGCATAATTTGTATCGCATTACAAAAAAAATGGTGCACCCATATCAAAAAGAAAAAAACCATTTGTGATACGGTTTGTCAAATACAATAAACATTGTGACTATGAAAACTATTGTAGAGAAAAATTGTTGTTGTACGTTCCATTCGATGAAAATGAAGAGACATTAAAACATAAATTTTCTACATGGGAGGCTGTGTATGTTGCATCTGAGACTATAGTGCACATCAATGAAGCTAGATTTACCTACAATGTTAATCCAACATGGGGTGATCTAGAAGTTGCACTTAATGACCTAGAAAACCCTGGCGATCATGATGAGACATTTAGAAACCGAAAAACAACCAGAACTCCTTCCGAGTCCTATGAATTACAAGCGAATTTGCCTCGTCCTCCAGCAGTTGGAAGTGAAAAACGTATCACTCTTGGTTTTCAAGTCACAAAACATCCTTTCCTAATTGAAAATAATGAATACCACAGAATAAGACGTCTGTTGAATCGTGAACAACAAACAATTCTAAAAGACATTGCTCTTAAAAAATGCTTGAACATGGGCAGTCCTGTGCACTCTTTCCTTACAGGCGGAGCAGGAACATGCAAGACATTCACAATGAAAGCACTGTTACAAATGCTTATACGAATCTATGTTTCATTCAATTCCTCTGATCCTATGAAACCAAAGGGTCTAATAGTTGCATACACAGGAAAAGTTGTATACAATGTTGGTGGAACAACAGTCCACTCTGCATTTTTAATGCCTTTTAACAAATCACCGTTTCTTCCACTTAGCAAGGAAATGTTGGATACATTATCTAAGATTTATGAGGAACTCCAACTTGTCTTTATAGATGAATCATATTTGATTGGGAGCCAATTCTTGTATTCCATTGACAACCAACTGAGAAACATAAAACATGTGGACACAAAATACTTTGGAAACATTGACATGATATTACGTGGGGATATTTACTAGGCATAGCCCATCCAAGATTCTTTGATATTTGAACAACCTACCTTTAAAATGGAAACAATCACCCATGACTTCTGGAGAGACAATATTAAATTCTTTGAGTTGCATACTACAATGCACTAGACAGATGAAACATTCATTGCAATTCTGAATAGAATGCACACAAACAACCAAACATATGATGACTTGACCTATATCAATTCGAGGTGCTTACGGCCTGCACCAACAAACCCAACGTTCCCTTATCTATTCTACAGAAATAAGGATGTTGCAATGCATAACAACCACATGCTATCGCTCATTCCTAGCGATGATATCATCCTCAATTCGATTGACCTGGAAGAAGACAACCATGGAAATGTGCCACGTTATGAACATTCAGTCACTTTACCTTTGCAGCTTGTCCTCAAATTAGAAATGCTGGTTGAAATATATGCATGTAACTATGATTCACAGGATGGATTGGTGAATGGTGCATATGGAATACTCAAAGGCTATACAAAGATAGAAAAACTTGATGTCCTTTGGATTAAGTTCCATGAACTGCATATAGGCAAACGACAAGCAAGAAAGTTGTCTTATCTATATAATTCAAACAATGGAAATGATTGGACACCTATTTTGCAAATATCAAAACCAGTATCGACATCAACAAAGACAGGTCGACTGAAGATTCGAAAATAGTTTCTGATTAAACTTGCATGTGCATGTACAGTCCACAGATCACAAGGACTAACACTTGATAATGTTGCATTTCATCCTGTTGGAATTCAAATACATAGACTTGTATACACAACACTGTCCCATGTTAGAAGCATAGAATCCTTGTATTTACTAAGTCCTCTCACAAAAGATAACTTCAAAGTGAAACAAAAAGTTGATATTGAAATGGAAGGACTCAGGACCACCGCAAAATGGCAATTGCACTATGATTACCAATCCATACAAACAAATTCATTTGTATTAATTCTCTCGCTTAACACATAGCTTAAATGCACACATGGATGATATACTAAATGACTATGATATAATGCAATCCAATATTCTGTGCTTGCAGGAAACACACATGGTATTATGCATGCAGAACAAACAATTCCCAAATCACAATTGCATATCAAGTTACATTACACATGGGGTGATGATACTGGTGAAAAAACATGTAGCCATTTTGGACCATATACATATCGAAGAAAAGAATGTTGAACTGGTGCTTGCAATTTTTTTTTTCCATGAAACAAAAGTTGCAATATTGAATCTGTATGTTGCTCCCCATGCAACATTCTCCAACATAGTAGATGTTATTTCCAATGCATTGGGCCA
>JZKD02S1649527.1:15332-37746 GCA_000966675.3 Picea glauca
GTGTTGTTGAAGGTAAGCATGGCTTCGGCCCATTTTGTGAAGTAATCGACTGCAACAACGATGTATTTGTGTCCATTGTTGGATGGTGGGTTACAAGTCATGAAGTTGATGCCCCATTTACAAAAGGATCCTGCAGTAATGACTGGGTGGAGAAGAGAAGGTGGTGCTCATGCTTTGTTGGCATAAAGTTGGCATTTATCGCATCGCTTCACAGCATGAATGCAATCGTGAAACAATGTAGGCCAAAAGTAACATGCGCTGATGATTTTCTTAGCAGTGGACATCCCCGAGAGATGCCCCCCGCACGCGTTGCTATGGCAGTCGTTCAAGACTCTATCAGCTTCGTCAATAGTCAAGAATCGACGGAGTATGGTTTCGACCCCTCGCTGATATAAGATATCTCTGATGCGGAGATAACGGGGGGGCTGGTGGAAAATACGATGGTGATCATCTCGTGAGAGGTGGTTACCGAACTTTTGGGTTCAGAGGTAGATGAGGAGGTCGTCATACCAAGGATCATCGGAAGTGATGTAAAAGAGATGTTCATCGGGGAAGTCGGTATTGACGGGGGCACTGGTAGTATCGGAGGGGAAGGATGTGAAAAGTTCGGAGAGGACGAGAGATTTCTTGCTCTTGGGTGTTGTAAATTCGAGATCGTACTCCTGAAGGATAACGATCCATCGAGCAAATTTGCCATTAATTTGCCGACGACTGAGCAAGTATTGCATGCAGTTGGAATCCGCTATGACTTTGGTTGTGCGAAGCAGAATGTAATGGCGCAGTTTCTGGACTGCGAGAACGACTGCAAGGGCTAGTTTATCTTCATGATTATATTTCAAGGGTGGCCCTGAAATATTTTTACTAATGTAGTAAATGACATGCTCGCGATTGTCATCACTGATTTGAACGAGAACTCCTACTACTGAGACTGTTGATGTTGATATGTAGAGGATATAGTCGCGATTATAGTCGAGTGAACTAATTAAAGGGGCGTTGGAGAATGTCATTTTAAGATCGTCGAACGTTTTTTGGGCATGTTCATCCCAGTGGAATGGGATGTCATGGCAAAGTAAGCGAAGGAAACCGTGTGCGCTAGTGGCATAGTTGGGGACAAATCGCCTTAAAAAGTTAGTTTTTCCTTGTAGGCTCTGGAGTTGGCGTAAATTCTGGGAGGGTGGAATTTCTGTGATGGCCTAGACTTTGAGGGGATCTACGGTAATACAGCTTTGGGAAACGATGAATCTGAGAAGGTGCCTGGCAGTGACGCAGAACACACACTTGAGGGGGTTTAAGCGGATGTTGTATTGACGACACCGTTGGAAGATGATCCGTAAATCATCAAGATGTTGGGCGTGTTTTTTGGATCGAGCTGTGAGATTGTCCAAGTATGCGAGGATGATATGAGATAGATTGTGAAAAATGTATGTCATAGCCCATTGGAAAGTTGCGTCAGCGTTTTTTAGGCCAAAAGACATGACACGATATGAAAAATTACCCAAAGGGGTGGTGAATGTGGTTTTGTATTGATCGGCTGGGTGGATTTGGATTTGGTTATAGCCAGAGAAACCGTCCATGAAGGATAAAGCCTCGTGGCCTGCGTAGTCTTCGATAATTTGATCAATGAAAGGCGTTGGAAAGTTGTCTTTGGGACAGGCGTGATTGAGATCGCGAAAGTCCATGCATACACGGATAGTGCCCTATTTTTTTTTAATGGGTATAGGGTTGGAAACCCATGAAGTATAGGCTATGGGGTAGATGAACCCAACCACGCGTAATTTATCAATCTCGGCTTTGATAGCCACGGCTTTGGATGGGTGTAGAGGTCGTTGTTTTTGGCGAACCGGTGTGATATCAGGCCAGGTGTCTATGCGATGTTCAACAATAGAGGGATCAAGGCCAGGCATCTCTGTGTATGACCAGGCAAAAATATCCCGGTATTCTTGGAAGAGGGATTTGTAGGCGGTGATTTCTTGAGGAGTGCATGCAGCGCCAATGGTGATTTCCTCGACAACTCCCTTTTTTTATGGAAATATCGATTTTGATGGTGGGGGAGATGTTGGCCATATTGGCTTCTTCAAAAGCATCAAGGGTAGGGATGGGGTTGTTGAACCAGTCGATATGTCCTGATGGGGTGTTGGTTAGGAGGCATGAAGGATTCCTATGGAAAGAAGAGAGCTCTATGGTGTAGCACATACCATGGATAGTCAGGGGTGGTTAATTCCTTGAGTATGTCCTCATCACAGTGGAATTGGAGGGAGTACAAGGGATCTAAAGGAGTGATATCGGTGACTGTTGCCGTGTGGTTGTTTTTTGGCGGTGAAGAAGCAGGGGAAATGACGCAATGAGATTGCGATGGTTCGCTCGTCATAAACCAAATATTGAGAAACTAAGGATTGTTAGTGGTAGTTGGGTATAAAATTTCCGTGGGGAAATGAACGGGGGATTTGGGGGTAAATCCTCGTATAATTCATCTAAGAACCACGGAGGAATAGGGAGTACCTCTGGTTCAGGAGAAATAATGTGAAGAATCTCGAGTGATGGGGTAAGGTTAATTATTGATTCTATAGGGGGTGCAGGGGTTTGAATCGAGGTCATTTGGCGTTGCCTGTATTCAATGAGCATAGGGCATTGATATGTAAAATGATCTAAGGATTGTCATAGAGAGAAAGGGCATCTCATGCGTTCGTTGACTGAAGTCGTGACATAATTGATGTCAGTGATGTTTGGTGGGGATGATGTAGTTGGACTGGGTTCATGCTGGAAGCTTTGGCATACTGTGACTAATGTCTGTCGGGATTGAGGTAGTGTTGGGAAATGGTGTGTATAATGGCCATATTCAAAACATATGGCGCAAGCAAATTTGGTTCACAGCCCTTTGATACTTGTGTTAGGGGAGGTAGCGGCAGTACTTTCTACAGTGACAAACGGTGATGGTGTTTGATTGAGTTGAATTAGGTTACGTAACTCAGGTAGAGATGGGCATTTGTTGGTGGGGTGTCCATCTTTCTCACATAGTGTGAATGGAGGTTGGACACGTGGGGGAAGTGGAGCGGTGGGATCCTTCTTCTTTCCCCTGCCCCCAGCTATGGCAGGGAGGTTAGTGAGTGGGGGTGTAGAGGGTATGGTGGGAGTGAGTATGAGAATTTGCATGGGGATTCCTTCTGTTTGGGGGGGAAGGGATGGTTGAGGAACCATCTCTCGTGGATGTAAATATTAAAATTGGGATTGCCAGCACCATATTAGGGAGAGTAAGTGTTTCGGCCACTTGGAAAACTTGTACACCTGGTGGAGGGTAAAAGAACGGGATTTGAGTAATGGCTTGGGGAACTGTCTCCCAAACTAGGATATGGCCTTGGGGTGAGGTCGAATCGTGAACTAGTGGAGTCGACGAGTTCACAGGAGGCTCNTATCGGGGCGATGGATGCTTTGGTTCATCGTTGTGTAGCAACGATGGTTGTGACGGTTTATGGGTCCCTTGCGACTCAGCAGATCAGTGGTGGTCAGCTGAGGATTATGGGGAGGACATTGGCGGGAGAGCATTTTGCCTGGGGATTGATGTTGCATGCCAAGATGGTAGGGCAGCTCGACAGGTGTCGAGATGCACACTCAGGGGACTTTGCCTTTGGGTCCATCTTGGTGGCATGGTTCTTGGAGAGGGTGTCGATATTGTGCCCTAGAGTTTTATTGGGCGCACCTGGTGCGCAAGAGCTGCAACTGATGCGGTGGTTGGGGATTTTGATTCGCCACAGTGGTGGTGAGGGTGGCCATTTTTTCACGACCAAGGCTGCACAGGTGTGGCGGCAGATGTCGCAAATCATACTGCAGTATCCACACTGTGGGGTTGACTTCCGGGGTGATCCGGATATGGTGTTACCTTCGGGAGAGGTGTTTGACCACCGAGGTATGTTTGTGATTTGTTTGATATGTTGATATTTGAGATAGTATGACCTATGTACGATGTATAGATGGATGTTGATGTTATCCTTTGTTTTTTTGTATGTGCAGATGTGAGACCTCGCAAGCGTGAGGTTGATTTGGTGAGAGCATCGACTCATTAGAGGTCGGTGAGGCCTCCGTGGGGGGAGTCGTGGGTGGGGGAGAGACGACGCCGTGAGGATGTTGAGGCGAGACCAACTGGCGAGGAGAGAGCGGCTAGGAGACGTCGTTTTGACGACCCTGGTATAGGGCCATCACATGCTCCTCCGGTAGAGGCGGCCATGACATGCTCCTCCGGCAGAGGCTGAGAGAGATTTTGAGGATATTCGTCGTCGTTTGGAAGCAGTGCTACAGGCAGTGCCTGAGGGCATGTGGTCATGCATCCAGGATGAGGGCGTCCTAAAGCAGTGTCTAGGAGTTTTGTTGATGTGGCGGACCATGGTTCGGCGAGCAGCAGTAGCATGTGCTGCGATGATCGGGCAGTTACCTCCAGGTCCGGAGGGACCGATAGTGGGTGGGGCACCACCGCTTGAGGGATGGCTAGGAGGTGGTGCTCTAGAGGCACCATAAGTGTCTCTCTGTGTATTTTTGCATATTATATATAGGCTGGTGAGCCCATCTTGGTGTACTGACACCAGTTTTGTACTGAGGCGCTTCGATGGCCTGCGGATTTTGTATACGATGTATTATATGTGTATGTAAACATTTTGATGGCACATTTGATCGACATTTATATATATACGGATATAGATTTTTGGGGGTCTTTGTGATGTTCACATGTGTGTGAGAATTGTTTTAATGTTATGTATAATGTCTAATCTGTATGCTATGACAGACTTTTGATGGTTTATGTGTGTGTAAAGGTGTCTTGATGTGATATATGCCAATCGAGTATAATGTTAGCTAGGTTATCTATAATTTGATTAAATTGTCTTGGAATATGTGTGTTAGCACAAATTCTTGCCAGTTGGCATTTTCTTCCGGTTTCGGGCCCCTGGTGTAAATGCATAGAAGTGGGATTTGAAAACCGGTCGAGTGTATTGTATTCGAAGGCCGCAGCCATGAGCGTCGAGTGCAACCCATAGATGAAGCCCATTTCAGGCTTAAAATCAAGCGAGCGGGCACTTTGTCTTTCAACGGTGAAGATCCACAGATGGGGAAGATCGACGGCCATCGGGTAATTTTAGGTTGTTGAGTTGCACGTGGTCAAGCGCCTGAGCTCATCTCCTATGGCCAAAATCACGAAACGATCAAGCCATTTCGGCATTTCAGCTACCGGGACTTCGAGAAAACAGAGGGTCTCATCCTTTCACTGCATTTCAAATCCCCGAAGCCCGAAACGCCGAAAGGGTCCAAGCCAGAGGCGGTCCCACATTCATTCAAGTGTTGATCTAAGTCGTCCATCCAATGGGACGTGTGGCGCATGATCAAGCCATTTCGACATTTCGGCTACCGAGACTTTGAGAGAACATAGGGTCTCATCCTTTACTGCATTTCAAATCGCCGAAATGCGAAATGCTGAAAGCGCCTTTGAAGATAGACACAGGGTCACAGCCCGTGGTCACTTGGGGGTGATAGAAATAGCTGTGCAAAGGACCGAAGCGTCGAGTTTAGCTGCATAAGGGATCACCGCGTTCTCCAAATACCAATTCATCTCAACCTCGATCTTGGTCCTTGCTAAAAATAAATGAAGGTGGATGGAGGTAGTTGAAACCTCGGCTCACTCAATAAATGCAAAGCATGGAGGTTCTGGCAGGCAGTCTGCCCGAGATGGTCCTGTATGCTGGTTTTCTCCAAAGAAGCCATGTCGAGTTCTCATCTGACCAGAGGAGTCTGCACACATTATTTTATCCTTTAATGTTTCAGCTACCCCCCCTTGCAAAGACCATGCAAAGTTAAGGTGACGTCTGACAAAGGAGTTCAGGCCATATTTGACTGAGGAGACGCCACACCTTGAAAGTCCTGAGATGCCTCTGCTAGGCGAAAGTTTAGGAGTATATGTACTCAATTTTGTATTTTGGTAAGCATCGATGGTTGAGCTAGGCTCCCGATCGTAAAGTTTTAACGAAGCACTGGTTGCTCTGGTTATGTATTGAAACTTGAGACTTATTTCCTTATGAATGTCAACCTCTTTCCATCTCTTTGTTTACACTGTGTTAGAACAACTCGGAATTGGAGGATCCAGTCGAGTTGTGTTGTTATAGGATTATGTATGTTGGATCACTGTAATAGTTGCATTGTTTCTAATCAGTTCTGGTATTTTCTCAACGCTGAATGATTTGGAATTGGAGGATCCAGTCAAGTCACCCTTCAGTTCCCCGAAACTCTGAACCAAGAGGGTCTTGTATTCTGAGTTTTTCTTCCTCAAGATGCTAAAAGCCCTGATGCCCAAGGTAGTCTTGCTCACTCATCTCACCAAGTATTCCATCTACTCATTTTACAATCAACTCACAGACAGAAGTTAGATCAAGACCTCTTTTGTTTTTTACATACCAAGCCTGGTTTCCTGAGTTAGGGCGATATCTTCCTGGGTCTCTACCCATTCGATCACCCCATTAAATTTGTTCGTGACATAAAATGATGGGCGTTGGGCTTTGCTCCTATCGCAATCCAAGAGTGACTTCCGATGCTAACAATGTGTAAATGTAATAAAATCAAAATGTCAAGATAAAAGTCTAACTTGCGGGTATTTGCGAAAAAGGCAAGGATCGCGGACACGGTACACATTGTTGAGTTGGAGGACGAATAGTTGGCAGTCAAGTAAGACGCTAAGGTGATGAATACGATGATGGATGGCATTGACGAGGAGGCCAATGATGGTAGTGTACTCGGCTTGGTTGTTGGTTGTTGAACCCAAACATATGTCGCTAGAGTGGAGCAGTTCATGTGAGGGGGAATAGAGGGCCCAAGCTGTCGAAGCGAGATTTTGTGTCCAACGACTGGCGTCGTCGGCGTAACCGATGTGGTAGGCCAATGGAGGAAGCATCTGTCAATAACACAAATGATAGTTTAGACATGAGGGATGGAAAAAAGATTAAAAACGCTATAAAAGAAATAACCTAATGTAGATTGGCTATGCTTAAGCGTAAAATTTCTTTAAGTATAACTTGTTGACGGGTTCTTTGAGAGAGAGGCCCTCGGGAAAAGCCAGGATGTATGCGTCTTTGGTGAGGCAATGTTGGATAATGTAGGGGCCATGCCACAGTGACTCGAATTTTCCATGATCGAGGGTATCGTGAGAGATATCATATGCAAGGACGAGGTTGCCTTCGTGAAATGAGAAAATATTGACATGGCGATCAAAGGTGGCCTTTGACCATTTTTTGGCTACCTCATTGTTCTGTAATGAAGATCAGTGATCTTCATCCAGGGAATCTAAGTTCAGCAAACGCTACTCCATTGGAGCAGTGTCGGGTAATAGCTCAATTGTGGTGCATAAGGTGGGAATTTTGCACTCGATAGGAAGAGTGGTATCGACCCCGTGGACGAGATGAAATGGTGTGAAACCAGTGGTCATTTTCACAACCATATGGTAAGCCCATAGCGCAGAAAATAACATATGATGCCAAATGGTCTTATGTTTGTTAACTGTGCGTTGTAACATGGTTTTGAGGACCTTGTTAACTGCTTCGACCTGTCCATTGGACTGAGGGTAATATGGTGAGGCAAACGCGTGGGAGAATCCTAACCGGGATGAGAGTTCAACGAAAATCTCATTCTCGAAATGTTTCCCGTGATCAGAGACTAGTTGGAGTGGTACTCCAAAGTGGGATATAACGTGATTAAAGAAAAAACGTGTTGTGGTGTCAGCGGTGTTGTTGAAGGTAAGCATGGCTTCGGCCCATTTTGTGAAGTAATCGACTGCAACAACGATGTATTTGTGTCCATTGTTGGATGGTGGGTTACAAGTCATGAAGTTGATGCCCCATTTACAAAAGGATCCTGCAGTAATGACTGGGTGGAGAAGAGAAGGTGGTGCTCATGCTTTGTTGGCATAAAGTTGGCATTTATCGCATCGCTTCACAGCATGAATGCAATCGTGAAACAATGTAGGCCAAAAGTAACATGCGCTGATGATTTTCTTAGCAGTGGACATCCCCGAGAGATGCCCCCCGCACGCGTTGCTATGGCAGTCGTTCAAGACTCTATCAGCTTCGTCAATAGTCAAGAATCGACGGAGTATGGTTTCGACCCCTCGCTGATATAAGATATCTCTGATGCGGAGATAACGGGGGGGCTGGTGGAAAATACGATGGTGATCATCTCGTGAGAGGTGGTTACCGAACTTTTGGGTTCAGAGGTAGATGAGGAGGTCGTCATACCAAGGATCATCGGAAGTGATGTAAAAGAGATGTTCATCGGGGAAGTCGGTATTGACGGGGGCACTGGTAGTATCGGAGGGGAAGGATGTGAAAAGTTCGGAGAGGACGAGAGATTTCTTGCTCTTGGGTGTTGTAAATTCGAGATCGTACTCCTGAAGGATAACGATCCATCGAGCAAATTTGCCATTAATTTGCCGACGACTGAGCAAGTATTGCATGCAGTTGGAATCCGCTATGACTTTGGTTGTGCGAAGCAGAATGTAATGGCGCAGTTTCTGGACTGCGAGAACGACTGCAAGGGCTAGTTTATCTTCATGATTATATTTCAAGGGTGGCCCTGAAATATTTTTACTAATGTAGTAAATGACATGCTCGCGATTGTCATCACTGATTTGAACGAGAACTCCTACTACTGAGACTGTTGATGTTGATATGTAGAGGATATAGTCGCGATTATAGTCGAGTGAACTAATTAAAGGGGCGTTGGAGAATGTCATTTTAAGATCGTCGAACGTTTTTTGGGCATGTTCATCCCAGTGGAATGGGATGTCATGGCAAAGTAAGCGAAGGAAACCGTGTGCGCTAGTGGCATAGTTGGGGACAAATCGCCTTAAAAAGTTAGTTTTTCCTTGTAGGCTCTGGAGTTGGCGTAAATTCTGGGAGGGTGGAATTTCTGTGATGGCCTAGACTTTGAGGGGATCTACGGTAATACAGCTTTGGGAAACGATGAATCTGAGAAGGTGCCTGGCAGTGACGCAGAACACACACTTGAGGGGGTTTAAGCGGATGTTGTATTGACGACACCGTTGGAAGATGATCCGTAAATCATCAAGATGTTGGGCGTGTTTTTTGGATCGAGCTGTGAGATTGTCCAAGTATGCGAGGATGATATGAGATAGATTGTGAAAAATGTATGTCATAGCCCATTGGAAAGTTGCGTCAGCGTTTTTTAGGCCAAAAGACATGACACGATATGAAAAATTACCCAAAGGGGTGGTGAATGTGGTTTTGTATTGATCGGCTGGGTGGATTTGGATTTGGTTATAGCCAGAGAAACCGTCCATGAAGGATAAAGCCTCGTGGCCTGCGTAGTCTTCGATAATTTGATCAATGAAAGGCGTTGGAAAGTTGTCTTTGGGACAGGCGTGATTGAGATCGCGAAAGTCCATGCATACACGGATAGTGCCCTATTTTTTTTTAATGGGTATAGGGTTGGAAACCCATGAAGTATAGGCTATGGGGTAGATGAACCCAACCACGCGTAATTTATCAATCTCGGCTTTGATAGCCACGGCTTTGGATGGGTGTAGAGGTCGTTGTTTTTGGCGAACCGGTGTGATATCAGGCCAGGTGTCTATGCGATGTTCAACAATAGAGGGATCAAGGCCAGGCATCTCTGTGTATGACCAGGCAAAAATATCCCGGTATTCTTGGAAGAGGGATTTGTAGGCGGTGATTTCTTGAGGAGTGCATGCAGCGCCAATGGTGATTTCCTCGACAACTCCCTTTTTTTATGGAAATATCGATTTTGATGGTGGGGGAGATGTTGGCCATATTGGCTTCTTCAAAAGCATCAAGGGTAGGGATGGGGTTGTTGAACCAGTCGATATGTCCTGATGGGGTGTTGGTTAGGAGGCATGAAGGATTCCTATGGAAAGAAGAGAGCTCTATGGTGTAGCACATACCATGGATAGTCAGGGGTGGTTAATTCCTTGAGTATGTCCTCATCACAGTGGAATTGGAGGGAGTACAAGGGATCTAAAGGAGTGATATCGGTGACTGTTGCCGTGTGGTTGTTTTTTGGCGGTGAAGAAGCAGGGGAAATGACGCAATGAGATTGCGATGGTTCGCTCGTCATAAACCAAATATTGAGAAACTAAGGATTGTTAGTGGTAGTTGGGTATAAAATTTCCGTGGGGAAATGAACGGGGGATTTGGGGGTAAATCCTCGTATAATTCATCTAAGAACCACGGAGGAATAGGGAGTACCTCTGGTTCAGGAGAAATAATGTGAAGAATCTCGAGTGATGGGGTAAGGTTAATTATTGATTCTATAGGGGGTGCAGGGGTTTGAATCGAGGTCATTTGGCGTTGCCTGTATTCAATGAGCATAGGGCATTGATATGTAAAATGATCTAAGGATTGTCATAGAGAGAAAGGGCATCTCATGCGTTCGTTGACTGAAGTCGTGACATAATTGATGTCAGTGATGTTTGGTGGGGATGATGTAGTTGGACTGGGTTCATGCTGGAAGCTTTGGCATACTGTGACTAATGTCTGTCGGGATTGAGGTAGTGTTGGGAAATGGTGTGTATAATGGCCATATTCAAAACATATGGCGCAAGCAAATTTGGTTCACAGCCCTTTGATACTTGTGTTAGGGGAGGTAGCGGCAGTACTTTCTACAGTGACAAACGGTGATGGTGTTTGATTGAGTTGAATTAGGTTACGTAACTCAGGTAGAGATGGGCATTTGTTGGTGGGGTGTCCATCTTTCTCACATAGTGTGAATGGAGGTTGGACACGTGGGGGAAGTGGAGCGGTGGGATCCTTCTTCTTTCCCCTGCCCCCAGCTATGGCAGGGAGGTTAGTGAGTGGGGGTGTAGAGGGTATGGTGGGAGTGAGTATGAGAATTTGCATGGGGATTCCTTCTGTTTGGGGGGGAAGGGATGGTTGAGGAACCATCTCTCGTGGATGTAAATATTAAAATTGGGATTGCCAGCACCATATTAGGGAGAGTAAGTGTTTCGGCCACTTGGAAAACTTGTACACCTGGTGGAGGGTAAAAGAACGGGATTTGAGTAATGGCTTGGGGAACTGTCTCCCAAACTAGGATATGGCCTTGGGGTGAGGTCGAATCGTGAACTAGTGGAGTCGACGAGTTCACAGGAGGCTCRTGAGGGAGGGGCTCTGTGACTAGTGGGACGTCARATATGAGAGAAGCCTCCCTAGGAGGAAGGGTATCATCAATGTCAGTTCCTTTGAATGATACGAGACATACTTGATTGGAAGGATGAAGGAGTGATGGTGCACCATGGTARGTTCCTAACAATGATGGGTCTTTGAAAATTCYAGGCTCCATTTCAATGAGTGGGTATGCTTCAGRATTAGTGTGGACGAGGGGGAGAATGTTATCGATGTTGGCAGAAGGGTTAGGCTCATAATGTGAAACTTGGTCAATTGTAATGATCTTCCCGTTATGGGGGAACATCATGGTTCGAAASACRGAAGAGGCAACTACCTTCATAGCGTACATGTAGCTACAACCGAACAAGATATTGTAATCGAGTGGGGCGTCGATARCTTCAATGTCAATGAAAATGGTCTTACCCCCGAGTTCTACAGRGACATTTTGGAAGATCCCTTCAGGAGAATATGGTCGTTCGTCATAAGATTTTAAGGTAATGGCAGATGGTATAAGTTCRGGGGAACCAAGTTTCTACCATACAGACTTGGACATAATGCATGTGGATGTGCCTTCRTCGATGATACACCGATGAACTATAATTTTCTGAATTTTAATGAGGATTTGAAAAGAGATGAGAGCGAGGAGGCGAGGTTCTCTRCTGTCAAGATCAAATGTGATGAGTTGGGTATCCGCRGGATCTACTTCCCCCAAGGCATAAAGTAATGAATTTCGCTGAGTGGGACAAGTTTGAAGTACTTCTAAGACTGACATGGCAGTTGGGGACTGTGCTAAGTCATCGACCAAACTGTAATTATGAGTCGCCCTAGCCTGCGGAATCACCAACAGGGGTCCCTTTGGTGTTGGGATTGTTTCTGGAGGAATGGGAGGAGACTCAGCGGGTGCACGGTATTGATGACTACGTGTCTATAGAAGGACTTCTTCCTCACTAGTGAGGAGGATAGTGCAATCTGCGGGATTGTTCGGGTTGAGATATTGTCCCAATTGTGGTGGGGTAGGCTGCATGTCATGTTGGGTGTTCATCACACCCTGGTGCGGAATGGGATTCTGCAGCACGGCTGGGGGAGGTTGTTGTACATATTGTTGTGGGGTCTGTTGAGGGGTAGGCGATGTTGGAGGATGTGGTCCATTTCCTGAGTCTTTCATTCGTTTAAAATCAGCGATTTGGGGGCAATGATGAGTATAATGACTAAACTCACCGCAAAGGGCACAAGGGAAGTTGGTTCGAAGATTATTGTTATTTTTCCCTTGGTTTTGGTTGCCCCCAGTAGGTTGGTTCTGTTGGGGGTGATTCCCACCTTGACCTGGATTGTTATTGTTCCTGTTTTTTCCTTTCTTTTTGGCATTATTCGACTGATGGGTTGGATTTTCCATATTCAACTGTTCAAAATTTTGATATTGTTGAATGGGAGAGGGTTGAACAAAATTCACCCGAGCGTGAGGATGTCCTTGTGGTGGAGCCATGGGTGGTGGAGGACTAGGAAATGGAAAGTACGGATTATGTGGAAGTAATGATATGTAAGGTACATAAGAAGGCGTGGCGCTTTCACTAGTATTTAGAGTATAAGCTAAGGTAGAGGGAGTACCAGAACTTGTTTGGATTGGTGGGTGTATTGTGGGTGCCGGTGTTGGTCCACTAATGGGTGGAGGAAGGGAAACAAGGTATGGTTTTTTATAAGGTGGTGGGGGATAATAAGGGGTTCCTCCATATGCCGGCGGATATTGAGGTGTGTCATACATTCATGGTTGTTGGGGTTGTGGACTGTGGTGCGTAGTATTACCAATCAATCCGTTTGTTGAGTGAGACATCCTGGGTTTGTCTTGGCCAAATGGCACGGGTTTTGGGAGATCAGGCAATACTGTGTATAAGTACCCTGATTGTGAATAGATAAGGTCGTATTGTTGAGCCTTATTGATGGCTTCTTCTTCTGATTGAGAGGGTTGAAGCCACATCTTTACCGAAGAGAGAGACAAGTGATCTGAGAAACCAATCAAGACATTATTGTTTGGTGATATGAGACGCCACTCGTGAATGTGATCAGTGATATGTGTGGCTGAGGTTTGTTTAAAATTAGAAAGTAGTTCAAGACCATTGTCATGGCGGATTGGTAATTGGAAGAAGGTCAAAAATTCTTTGGCCAAGGACTCAAAAGTCGCATGGGACCCCAATTTTTCATCTACATACCATTTGGTTGATGGGCCAGTGAGTGTGCGTTGAAATAATTGTAGTCGAATGGAATCATCCATAATGTTGTTGGAAGAGCACCATAAGTGGAAAGTCATGTCATGGTTGGCAGGGTCATCCCCTGTCTTTCCTTCAAACTTGGGGATATCTGAAGGTAGTTTGGTGGGCATTCCAGGCCATGTGGGGTCATGCAATATAGGATCATTTGTGAGTTTGCTTAGATCTGGTATGTTGAGAGAGGCCAGGTATGGCATCTGGAGTGGTGGTGGAGGGTTAGTTCCAGCCATGGTGTGACTGGTTTGTGAACCTGACCCTTGGGAAGGACTAGGTGTGTTTGTACTTCCCCCGTGAGAGGAAGTTGTCCCCCCGGTTCCATGTAAAGGAGAGAGAATGGATGGTAGACCTTGGGAATTGGACCCAAGTAAGGTGGAACCAAACAAAGTTGATCCTAAGACAGTGGCACTCACTGGAGTGTGAGAAGGTGGTGTCGATGAGATGGAAAAACTAGGAACTCCCCCTAGAATAGGAGGGAGGTTTAGCAAGCGTCTGGAACGACGAGGGTTCTGTGGGTCCCCTATGATGTCCGACTAGCTAAGTGGATGTGTGTGAATGGTGGTGAAAGTAATAAATAAACAAGAGCCTTTGTTTACAATTTTTTGAACTTTACACCATATATATCTAAATCAAATGTAATCAGAAATGCATCATACATAAAGTGTTTTGGTAAAGAGGCATATATGTGGGTAAGTGGATTTTGTTCGCGTGGGGAAACAAAGAAAACAAATGCTCATGTCCTAAAAGACGTAACATCATTTCCTCTCAAAATAGCATTGGACCTTCCAATAATACTCGACAATGGAGTATGAAGTCAYCGGAAGAGAAACTAGTGAAGGATGAAGYGATCAGTTATAATGAGGGGTAGAGGGGGCATATCCCGAAAGAAMTGGCGTTATTTCTCAATAGCCACACAAAATCCGATCAAGGTGCAATTGCAACCTTCAATTKCCACCTGGGTAGATGTCCTAAAATTTGGTCACTAGRTACATCGGTCAAAGTGCGGCATTTAGATTTTTGGCCTAAGAAATGGGTCATGGGYTGGATCTCGTCCAARAGGGGGGTGCCTCAAGGGGGGACGCACAAAACAAYCAAACCTCGACCTTCAACCTTTCATGGGTATCTCCCTACCTTATGGTGTTAGGAACACTTGACTTGGAGGAWTTACAGTTCCCTATTTGACAACTTCTATTGTTTTGAAAAATGTGAGAACCAGATAACGGGGAGTTATTTGGATGCCTATCCCCGAAATCCTACCTAGACTAAAAGATTTTTTTTGGCACCTCCTGTGGAGGAAAACTTAGTGAGTTTTTTAGAAAAAAAATTATATGTGGTTGTGTTGAGAGACTGGGGGTGTGAGCCAATCTCGTTGAATTTAAATGGGAGTGGATAGTTTCATCAAGAAAAGGGTGGGGTGTTTCGGAATCCTGTTGGAGGAAACTTACTTTGACCTCCACGTTTCGAGATGAAAACTATGTGAGTGATAAGTGACTTTTGTGTGTGAATGAATGAAAGTGTGCCAATGTTTTAATGAATTAGGTGTCACCTTGTTGCATGTAGACTTCGCTTGGTCCTTACAAGTGTTGATTACCTAATTAACTAAATGTCTTTGTTACTACCTTGCGTAATTCAAAAGTCCCTAGGAAGCTAGCATGTGGACATGTGGGTCCATTACTATTCCTTTAACTCCCTATTGTGATTTAATCTAAGAAAGCTTTGAAACTATCATAGATTGTAATCATGTGAGCATGTATGGGCCCGTTACAAAACCTTTAAACTTCCCTAGTGATTTAATATAAGAAAGTAAATTTCAACACTATCATATATTTGTAGAATGTGGGCATTTATGAGCCCGTTACAATCTTGAGATGTGTTTGAAAATAAACTAAGAGGAGTCCTGAGGGGGTTGTTGTCATCTCCTAAAGGTTTTAGTCTTTTTAAGGGAAAAGAAATTGTCCTACAACCTTTTTCTAATTCTCAAGGTCGCTTTGAAGCGTGAGAGAAGATCATACTAAACAATTTCTATCCAATTTATGGTCCCAATGAAAGCTTTATGTGATTACAAATGATTCCAACTTATACTCTTAGTTAAAGCAAACCATCCATGTGGCAAAATAAAAGCAAAAGAGAAAATAATGATTTTAAACCCCCTAAGTGCCTATGTGTTTTGACTAATCCCTTTATATGGAGAGGGAACTAAGTGTGGTGCAGATTACAACATGCATGAAATAATTTTTAAGAAGACTAGGGGCCTTCCCCAAATCACAAAAAGACTTACAATGTGTATTTTTCTGCACAGGTGCACAGGTCTCAAAGTAGAAAGAGGCGCACTGAACGCTTGTGCACAAACTGAACAAGACTCTTGGGCACAGGCGCGCTAAAGGCGTTGAATAACACAGTAATTTTGGCACATGTGCGCACGATGCGCGACTGTGGGCCAGTAAACCCGCGCACACCGGTCACACGGTCGTGAAGAAAATTTAGAATGGAATTCTCTCAATTCAGCTTTGAATTGGATGTTTTGCAGGTCGGTTTGGGCCGGTTAAGGTACCTGTAGGTTAAATAAACCAAAAGAAGAGCTAGAAAAACCCAAATGGGGTAGGAAATTGATACCTTTCCCCAGTGGAGTCATCAATCTGTTGCGCCTCTTTTGTCACCTAAATGAAAAAAACAGAGGTGCTTACAAGCTTAGTTGGATTAGCTAAGCAAGACAGCAGTGAAGGAAATGATCAGAAAAAGAAACATAAAAGACTAAGCTAAGAATTAAACTAAGAAAKGAAAGAACAACTAAACTATTGAGCATAAGGACATAAGAACAAGAAACCAATAAGACTCATGTCACCAATGGAAAGGATTGTATTAGTGAAAAGAAAACACCGAGAAGAAAGAGGACTTTGGGTCTCTTCTTCCTTCAAGGGAGGGCTCTTGTACCCCCACAATTGAGCTCTTCTTACAACTTTGAAATTTGAAAGAAATGGTGAAAGAATCCCAAGATAATCCACTCAAAAGGTGAGGTGGATTTCCCAAATGTAATGATGTTAGTATGCTCTTGATGAGAAAAAATGATTCTCCAAGAGAATAGCAGCAGCATAACCTTGCAAATGAATTCCTTGAAAATGTAGTGCACCCATGGCCTTGTTTTATAGCACCACTTTGAGGTATTGTGCAACCAGCTTTTANCATATACATATATACAATAAGCCACCCAGGTGACCGACCTAAGAGTAGTACTTTTTAAGGTAGAGCCCATTTCTAGGCTCTGATAAAACATTTCCCTCAAAATCAACCAGACGGTAAGAACCCTTCTCTAAGACCTCTTTCACAATGAAAGGTCTGAACCACATGGGTTTGAAATTCACTGCATTCAAGGGATATTTGTCTTGGTCATAAATTAGGACAAGATCGTCTTCGGAAAAAATCCGAGGGCAAACGGACCGATCATATTGACACTTGACTCATTTCTTATGAGCCTCGTTATCCAAGGTTTCATCACGACGATCTTCATCGAACTGCTCGAGATATAGAAGGTGTTCTTCAAGCGGCGTAGTGTTGGGTAGTAGTTTCACTACCAAATTTAAAGAAGGGATCTGACATTCAATGGGTAAGAATACTTCCAGCCCGTAAATGAGTTGAAAACGTGAAAAACCGATGGCAGTATTTACATAAGTTCGGTAGGCCCACAACGTTGAATATAACATCAAATGTCAATTTGACTTGGCCGAATCGATCGTCCATTGAAGAATAGTCTTGAGAGACTTATTCACAGCTTCAACCTGACCATTCGTTTACGGGTAATAGGGTGACGAATGATCTTTCTTAAACCTGAGCTTGGATGTTAATTCAATCATCATTTTATTCTGGAAGTAACTGAAATAGTCAGTGACAATCTCCTTCAGGATATCGAATCTTGCTACTATCTGATTGAAAATGAAAAGGGCAGCGGTTTCGCCATCATTGTTAAACGTTGGCATAGCTTCAACCCACTTAGTGAAGTAGTCCACTGCTACGATGATGTAACAATGACCCCTAATAGAAGTTGGGTGACATGTAGTGAAATCAATCCCCCACTTGGTGAAAGGACCGACAGCAATGACTGAAAACATAGGAGCAAGGTGTGCCCACATCTTCCGACAGAAGATCTGACACGGGTGAAACTTCTTGACCGCCTCAACATAGTCCTTGATTAACGAGGGCCAGAAGTATCCTCTGTGTAGAATATTTTGGGTTGTTTCCAACCCATACAAATGACCACCACATGATCCGGTGTGACAGTCATTCAAAATGATCTTTGCTTCTTCATGAGTAAGACATCATCGAAGAATGAAATCTACACCCCGACGATACAAAGTGTCATCGAGAATGAGATAATTTTGCGTTTGGTGTCGAATTTAGCGATGCGAAGCACTTCAAATTCTAAAGATACACAAGTATATCTCCATACCAGGGGTCCAAATATGAAATTAGAAAAAGATCTCCATTGAAAGGTGACTCTTCAGGCATAATATCACCAGACTCGACCGGTAATTCCAAAATTAGTTCGGCGAAGACCAATGACTTTTTAGATTTTGTAGAGACATAATCCAAGTCAAATTCCTGTAGGATAAATATCCATCTACTGATATTTACGCCAATGACCCATCGTGTTAATACATATTAGAAAGGGTTAACAAATACAATGATGGTAGTCTTGCGAAGTAATATGTAGTGACAGAACCATTGGACAGCGTGGACAGCTACCAAAGCAAGTTTCTCAACATGAGAGTAGTTGAGTTCTGGTCCAACCAAGCCTCGGCTAAGATAATAAATGACATGCTCTTCGAGCGCATCATCCTCTTGGACCAAGACCATACCGATGGTCGACTCCGTAGCATCCAAATACAATAAGAAAAATGTGTTATAATCAGGAGGTCGGAGCAGAGGGGCAGACGCCAGGGCATGTTTCAATGCTTCAAAGGAGCGTTGAGTTGCTTCATCCCAACAAAATGGGACACATTTTTTCAAAAGACACATGAACCCTTTAGTGATCTCGACATAATTAGTGACAAAACACCAAAGAAATGTGTTTTCCCTTGTAAGCTTTGAAGTTGGGGTATTGTGCACGGGGGAGACAATTGAAGTATCTCCTCAGACTTAAGAGGATCGACCATGATCCCTTTTGTCGATACAATAAAACCTAATAAATGACCTAATGTCACGCAAACATTGCACTTGCTTGGATTCAATCGAATATGATAGTAGCGACACCATTCAAAGATTAGTCATAAATGAGAGGGATGATCAAATCCCTTGCTAGAGCGTGATTCTAGATCATCCAAATATGCCTCGACTATGTTTTTGAGTTCGTGAAAAGAAAATGACATGGCCCACTAAAAGATAGCTCCATCATTCTTCAAATCAAAAGTCATCTTTCGATACGTGAAGGTACCTCAAGAACAAATAAAAGTTGTTTTATGTTGGTCCTTGGGTTTGATTTGAATTTGATTATATCCCAAAAAACCATCCATGAAAAAAAAGACTTTGCAACCCGCGCATTCATCGAGTGTCTGATCAATAAACGGGGTTGAAAATTTGTCTTTCGGGCAACCCTTGTTCAAATCGCGAAAATCCATACAAACGTGAATCATGCCTTGTTTCTTGTTGACAAGAACCGGGTTTGACACCCATGCTATCAATTGTACGAGGTAGATGAAAACAACTTTGAGCAGTTTCTCTACTTCAGCCTTAATCGTCGATGTTTTTCGAGGATTGACTCGATGAAGATTATGTCAGACCGGCTTGGCATCAGGGTAATTTGTGATTCCATGCTTGACAATTTGTGGATCGATGCCTAGCATTTCCTCGTAAGACTAGGCAAAAATGTCATGGAACTCTTTAAACAACCCGATGTAAACTTTAATCTCTTCAGGGGAGCAATTCGCTCCAACAAAGACATTCTCCACGACACCAGGGGTTCTGGAGATATCGATAGGAATCGTTGTAGCAATACTTTCCATGTTTCCCTCAGTGTAAACTCGGTGTGTAGCCAGAGAGTTGATAGGACAAGAGCTATCTCCATTCATGGTCAAAACAAACTCGTTTGCCTCTATTCTCCTAAGCTCGGGAAGAAAATAAGATCTATGATTCAGATCATCCCAAGGTCTGTCGGGACCAGTGATTGCCTCCAAAATCGCCTCATCAGAGGAAGAGACTAAGTCTAAAAGAATCACCTCATCAGAGGGAAAGACCAAGTCTAAAGGGTCTTAGGTGACGAGAGAGTCATGAGCCCAAATAGGCTCGAGAACTAGATCTAGCTCCTGAGGGGGAGTCAGATCAAGGTTGGTCAAGGCTTGCTGAATAACATTATACGCAACCTCATTTGCGGATAAGGGCATGGTCATTCCAGGGTTCCCTAACCCTTCCATCGAATTCGATGGGGAGGTAAATTCCATGGGTCATGAAAGTAACTCGTTTTAAAAGACAACACTTGAAAAATTACAGCACTCGGCTAGTGGGGAATAGCCGAAATAAACCTTACATCATTGGGAGGTGACGGATAATCAAAAATTCCCATCAATGACGGAAACAATTCAACACCTAAATTGACAGTGCCATGTTGCGGGTTATCAATCATCGAGATCGCGAAACCCCCCGATGAAGGGTCGGGACGAGAGAAGGAAAATTGATCGACGATTATAATTTGTCCCTCGTGTGGAAATCACAAGACTCGAAAAATAGTGGCTACATCTGCATGCATTGCGTAAATCCAAGTTTGTTCTAATAGAATATTATAGTTGAGAGGCACATCGACTACTTCAACCTCGACACACACAGTTTTACCCTCTAACTACAGGAGGAAAAAAGAAATTATACCATGTGGTCGAAATGATCGACCGTCAAAATCCGTAAGAAACGTAGGCGACGGAGACAACTCAGGTTGGCCAATGGCATTCCAACATGCCAGCGACATCACGCAAGTCGAGGCGACATGGTGTGGAAGAAAAGCTTTAAGGTCGCTTAGATCCAAAATGATCATTCATGAGCTACTAGTCTTTGTCGCTCCCAAAGTGGACAACATAGTTTTTCTCTGTGACGGGGAACTCTGGAGAACTTCCAAATGAGACATTGCACAAGAGGTTTGTGTCATATCCTCCACGATGAAGTATTTCTGAGCGGCCCTCGCATTTGGGTTATGGGAAGCCTTCTTAAACGCACCTTTTGGGATGCGAGTCATTGTCTCACCCACTAACCCCTCAATTTGGAGAGGAGTCAATGGATTAGAGGCCTCCTTTCCCTTCTCGACAGATTCTGGTGGTTCGTAGTCACGAGTCATTGTTGATAAATGAGCATCAATGTTCATCATGTAAATGTTCGTGACATGGTTGTTTGGAGTAGGCAAGGGGGGTCCCTGACTACCCCTAGCCGCGCTCGTGGAGGAAGAAGCCTGAGCCATAATTTTCCCTTATCGAAAAGGGTTTGTCAACACATCATGTTGTCGTTGTGCTAGTAGCTTCTGGGCTTCTTCCAGCCGAGGGCACAAGTGAGTTAAGTGGTCATTCGTGCAAAGCTGACACGGATACTTCACCTTCCTCTTCTCAATTTTTCCCTTGCCATTATTGTTAGCAACATGTTTACCCCCTTTACCCTTATTATTCTTTTGTTTCTTCTTTCCCTCGGTCTTCCAGTTGGCCTTGGGAAGTTTCTATTGCACATTGTTTACATCTGACGTCTAGGTTGCAGGGATAGCTGAACTAGGAGTCTGGTCAGCCATAGTCTGTTGAATCGATAATTGTTATAACTTATTTGACAACAAATCTGTGGACTTTCTTTGTGATGAGCCCACTATGCCATCAGCGTGGGGCCCAAACGTTTTTTGGCCTTATCGAGCGTTGACTGTGGCGCATCAGGAAGAATCTCGTAAAACATGCCAAACTGAGAATAAATCAGTTCTAGTTGTTGGGCCCTCATAATAGCCTCTTATTCAGAAAAGACTCTGGACGTTGCAACATCTTTGGACATGCAAGGTATCAAGGACTTTAAGAACCACTCAAGCATAAACAAACGAGGGACTTTAACCTTAATCAAGCTCTTTCTTCGCTACCATTCTCAGATATGATCTGAGATATGGACAATATTAGTTTGCTCGAAGTTGGCCAGCAACTTGGTGTTGTCATCATATCTCACTAGCAACTGGAAATGGTTTAGAAAAACCATATTCAGGTCATTAAAGTAAGAGTACTTCAAGCTGTCGAGCTCAATATACCACTTCGTGGCACCCCCTATAAGAGTGAGTTGAAAAAGGCGCACCTAAACAGAGTCATATTTCAACAAGTCCGATGAACACCATAGATGAAAGGTAGTCACGTGATCAATCAAATCTTCACCGGGCTTGCCCTCAAATTTCAGAATGTCAGAAGGAAACTTAGTCGGCATGGGTGGCCAACGCGGATCGTGACAGATCAGATTATTCAATAATCTTGACATGTGTGGCAAATGTAGGGTTTCCAGAAAGGGTAGTTTCAGTGGTGGGGTATTTACAGGAAAAGAGTGGCCTGGATTTTGACTTGCACTAGGTTGCCAGGAAAAGTTGGACTGTTGGCCAAGGTTTTTGTAGAAACAGTGGCCTTGACTAGCAAAAGGAAATTGCATTTATTGTTGTATCATCAGCTGACTTTCGAAGCTAGATGACATAGCTTGCACAGGGATTGATCCATGTGCAAGGTTCCAAGGACCTTGGTTCGAGATCACCCTAGTCGATCCTCCGAGCATCGGTAGTGAACCTTTATCAGGTTTGCAATGGGTATGGAAGGGGTTTCCCCCAACCAACATCCCTTGCGAGGGAAACGAGCCATGCCAAGGATTCCAAAGACCTTATGGGGAGTATACTCCTATCACCGCTCCCTATGAAGGAATAGTACTTTGCACAGGGTTCTATTGACCAAAACTGGGGTTTCCCCCAGCTAAGAAGGCAAACGAAGAAAAAACATTGTTTCCAAACACACCAAACAAAGAGAA
>JZKD02S1649527.1:48427-64389 GCA_000966675.3 Picea glauca
AGAGATAACTCAAACCAATACAGATAGTCCTCCCCAAGAGATGCGCCACTCTTCTTCTCCTCTCTCTAACTAGTAATTGCAGCTTGCCTCATAAGATAATGAGCAAGTGAGTTGTCTGTTTAAAGTGAGGTGCTAGCCTCCTATATATACAAGACTGGCACGTGTGAAAGGGTTTCACTAGCAGGGCCGACCTCTCACTCTGGGTGGGTAAACCCACCTTTAATTAATTATGGTTCTTCAATAATAACTGCTGGGGCCGACTTCTTATTCTTCCTATTACAATTGTCCGATGACCAATGCGTAAAAGGGGATTTTGTCCTAATACAATTACCGACATGATTAATCCACAATGGGGATTAATCCTAATAATAAAATAACAATAATAATAATAATTCTCTTCGCAGTTACATTATTTCAACAGTTTCGGTTAGTAGAAATGTTTTTGCAGCACTACCACTGTCTTTTCGATGCCAAAGTGTCCTACCACTCGACTGTAGTGAGCTTCCCAAATCATCTTTGCGTTCTTGCTTGATGGAACACAGAGATGGGTTAGAAGGCACAACAACCCATCCTGAAGATGGAAAATAGTGACCACTGAGTTTTCTCCCTACATTTGGTAGGTGGTGGAGAAGTTAGGGTATGTCTCATAGAGGTGGGGCTATTCAGAGGTCTCATGGCCGCAAGATTCTAGCACCGTGGTGAGTGTCGCTACTGGAGGTCGGCTGAGGAAATCGACAACTCGGTTGGTGCCTCCTATTTTATACTTGATGTTGAGGTGGAACTGCTGTAAGTATGTGGACCACTTATGATAGCGGTCATCATGCAATTTGCCTTGGGTCTGCATGAACTATAGTGGCTTGTGATGAGTGTGGATGACTATCTGCTTCCCTAGAATGTAATGTCTCCACTGGCGGCAGGATTTCACAATGGAGTACATTTATTTTTCGTAAGTAGGTTACTTACAGACAACTTATGATAGTGTCTCACTATGATACGCCACAGGGTGGCCATGTTGAGTGAGAATGATGCCCACAACATAGTCTGAAGCATCTATCTCTCTCTCAAAGGGATGCTTCAGGTCCAGTAATGAAAGTACTGGGGATGAGCACAAATGCTGCTTCAAGTCATTGAAGGCTTGTTGTTGGGACATGCCCCACACAAATTTTTCCTTACCGCCACCCATGGTTACTTGGATGAGGGCCCATCCGATATGAGAGAATCCCAACACAAAACTGCGATAGAAATTGTTGAGGCCCAATAAGCTCCGAAGCTCAGTGAGTGTGATTGGGGTTGACCAGTCACGGATGACCTAGATATTGGTTGGATCCACATACACACCATGATGATCAATGATGTAGCCTGAGTAATAGTTCCTGTCCATTTCGAAGGAACATTTTTCCAAGTTTGCATATAGTTTGTGCTTCCACAAGGTGTGCAAAACATGATGAATATGATGCAAGTTTTCCTCCCAAGTCTTGCTGTAGATGAGGATGTCATCTAGATACACCATTACAAAAGTACCGGTGAAAGGTCACAGGATATCATTCATCATCCTCATAAAAGTTGCTGGAGCATTTTTCAAACCAAAGGGCATGACCAACCATTCAAAAAGCCCTTCTTTTGACTTGAAGGCGATCTTCCATACATTTGTCTATTATATTGAGACTTGGTGGTAGACAGACTTCAGATCAATATTATTGAAGTATTTGGCCCCCATGCGCTAATCAAGGAGGTCGTCTATTCGGGGAATCGGGTATCGGTTTCAGACTGTGATTTTATTTAGAGCCCGATAATCAATGTAGAGTCACTAGGTCTCGTCTTTCTTCTCCTCCAGTACGATTGGGCTCCCAGAAGGCGATGAGATGGGATGGATGTGGCCCTTCTAGAGTTGTTCTTGGATCTGACTCTTGATCTCCTTGTTTTCTAACAGAAAGCAGTGGTAGACCGACCCATTTGGTAGCGGTGCACCTAGGGTCAGATCGATGGGATACTTGACCTGGCAGTGCAGAGGTACCCTGGTAGGAGAGGATAATATATCTGAGTACTCTTCCACGACCTTATCCACTTGTTTATGTTGTGTGGAGAGATCGGTCGTGGAGGCCCTGGATGTGGCTACGATCTTTCGCTTACTCTGAGAGCGAATCACAAAGAAGATGAATTTTCGGGTTTGAGAGATGACCTTCCTGCATTGGTTGGAAAAGATCAAGGAAATAATACTAGGAGGGACTGCCTCAGGTATCCTGTACAATTTCCTGTTCAAAGTAATGATAACACTATGAGGCCTAGACTGATATACAACATGACGTTTCCATAAATAAGGTTGGCCCAAAAGAACATTACAAAATTCGAGAGGAGTAACATCACACAATACCTCGTCTTTGAAGGGATTGATGTCGTACTACAGTTGACACTGTTGGCGGACGCTGAGATCACTTCCTTGGCGGAGCCATCCAATGGTGTAGGGCTTCGGGTGCAGCATTGTCGGCAGGGTCAGCCGTTTGACGACCTCTACTGAGATGAGGTTCTGCTGGCTACCGCTATCAACGATGAAGTGTAGCGAGATGCCTTTTACCCACATATGTGAGTGGAAAATGCACTCACCTTCTTCTGGATCGTCTTGTTCATCATGTTAGATCTTGGTAGTAGCAATGGTGGCATTGGTTTCCGCATCAATGATCCATCTTCCCCTTTCTAGTTTTGACTCAGAGTTGTTGACGATAAAAATCACGACGAGGATTCTGCCCGCAAAGTATTGCTAAAACCTATTATTATAAGCTAACGATATATATATATATATATATATAATACTAGTAGGTGGGACCCCCTTGTAGATTGAAAGATCAGATCTAGTTCTTATTTGATGCTTATGCTACTGTCTGACATTGCTTACAGGTTTGAGCATGATTGATGTTCAAATGTTGGTTCTATTCGCAACAAATGGGTGATGGGAATTTCATGTTGTGTGTGAGTGGCCTTCTTTTAAACTCTCATATCCATGTCATGAAGGCTTATGTGAATTGTTATTTTTATTGCGCCATGATCTATTATACGTTACACCTGCAAAAAACATGTGTTAGTCATGGAAAAGGATCATAAACCTATGGAAAAATCTAAAAGGAAAATTAAACTATGCTACTATGCTACACTACATGCATTAAATTAAATGTATTGTTGATTATTCCTAGCTAACAGGGTTAGTGGCTATACGATTTGTTGGCTTGTATGGAAAAACATGTGATATGCATTATGGTTGGAAATGGTTAATATGACATAGGGTGGCATATTTTGGATGTTGGTTTTGATGCATGGTTTAATTGAATGAATTAATGGAAGGCTGACTGACGTGTACTAAGGAATTTAATGAGTGGGGTGGAGATGACATTCATTTACTACACGCCACTCATACTCCTTCCACTGGCCGTCACCCTAGCTTGGCTATTGTTCAACTGTGTTTTGTTGTGGTTAAGATTCGATTTTCAACAAGAGGAAGAACCGCTTGGCCAAGCTCGCGATTTTAAGGTTTTCTTGGTTAACATGTATGTATTTTTGCCATCCATGAATCTGCTCTGGTTATGAAATATATATTGGCTCGGGATGTATGGGTTTGTGCTTTACTTGAGACTGGAAACTATGTAAACTTATGATTTTCTCTGGAATGGTTGTTGTGTGGTTTTCATTACAATGATAGTTGAAGTTACAGTTTTTATTGATTATTCTAAGTACTAGAAGCCATGAAGGCACTTCGTCATCCTTACTGGTTTTAGTTGGAGGGTTTCATTCGGTCCAGATTGGCTGGCTGTCTCCACACTTTTCTTGTCACCATACCCAGTCGTTTTGCTTATTATGGGGTTGCTGGGTTTGAACCACCTTGTGTCACTGCGTATCGTTTCACCTGGGTATGGGTTTGTTCATGCTATTGATGGTTTCCCAGTGGGTTATGATGGCTATCATGCCTAGGGGTTTTCTTAAGGTTGGTAGCTATTTCTCGTCTCTGTTTTATCTCATCATTCTTCAGGTTGATTGGGAAAACCATGAGGGTTATACCTTGCATGTTCTTAGTGTTATTATAGGACCAAAATGAAGCTTTTCTCCTCTGTCATAGTCTCTCCTATATCACCCTTTCTGCCAAGTTATTGGTGGTATACCCTCTGTGTCCACCGTATGATCTCGGGGGTCGACTCTAGTTCCCCTGTGTTGGTCCATAGAGAGAACCCTTAATTACTCAAATCCCAACTTTTGATAAATGGAGCCCGTCAGGTATTGTTGATTGTTATGAGTTTGTAGTGCATTGATAATGGTGATCAATTGTTGGATCGTTTCTGATTGATTATGTTGACAATGGTTTTGTTTATTGTATCTAGCCACTTCATTGGCTATTATAACAGTCAAATTGATAGCTCAACATGGTTAATTGGTTGATTGGAGAAATGGGATTAAATACACAGTCGTTGTATTTTACATCGTAATTATTGAATTGTCAACCCAACATTAGTTTATAATTGATTAAATCACAACGATGCTTTGCGCGTGATGCATTCGTATGTGTGGCCTTCCTACAACATGTTAGGTTGAGTTGGTGGTTGTTGTGACTGTGTGTTTTAAATTGCCAAATGGGAGTATTGCATCGTGATAATTGTGGCGTGGCTATCCACTGTATATGCTATGGATATTGTTTGATTGCACCATCAGAGGTGGTTACAGGTTTTATAACAATATGGTTTTGTTGCAGTTGATTGAATTGAGAAATGGATTTAGGCATATTGTCGTTGTTTCCTTGTATTGGATTGATAGTTCAACGTCGTTTGATGTTTAGATCCAGAGTAAATAGACATGTATAGTCTCAATAATGCTATTGCGTTTTGTTGAATGGTATGTGTATCCTACAACATCGTATAAGTCAAAGTAGTGATTGCTATGCATTTAAATGGAAAGTCAAGGTTATTGCAATTTGATATATTGATGATTGTTTGTTGACTGTCCACTGTGTATTGTTGATGGATATCATGAATTATATTAGAGATGAGAACATATTCTGTGACAATGTGGTCCCATTACAACTTAATTGTTAAATGGAATCGAGGAATAAAATCGGGCACAATTTTTGTGTCTGTGTTTGATGAATGAAATAATTCATGGATAGTGATTGATGTGTTGATGCTGAAGAAGGTGGAATTAGGTGATTGTGTATTCATTTGGGAATTGTTTTAAAACATTAAATGGATAAATGAGAAGAAACAACACTCTTCCACAGGTTATTGTGGAATGCATATTGTCTTGTTTGGTGACACTGTATTAGAGATTTGATTGTGAACAATAAGCAAATTGATACACATAATTAATTGAATAATACACAGTAGTTGTTTAATTGAGCACAATGATTATTTGGTTGGTGTTGGATCTTTTGCGTTTAATATATAATGACTTTATGGATTAATTGATTAATTTTTGAACAATATCCGCTCTCTTTCCCTACCATTATTTCACTTTTCGTTAATTACAATCCTCTCGCCTTGCCACATTCATTTTTTCACTCCCCGTTCTTCAAATTTAATTACAGTTAAGAGAGTTTTGTATTGAAATAGTTTGAAATCATAGTTTCTTGGCTGGGTCATAGTGATATGTTCTTTGGTTTAAATTACAGTTGATTGTTTGTTTTCTTTGAGAAGTAACCATGTTTATTTTCCCCCTCATTTTAACATTTGTTTCTCTCAATACAAACCCCTTGCACATCCCAGAACCTTTTGTTCACCCCTTGCTCATTGGCAACAATTAAGCAATTTGTATGGATTGGATTGCATGAGCCTGATATGTTGCTGAGACAAAATTTATTTCATATTTTTAAGGAGTTGTCATGTGTGGTTGTTAAAAGAATTATTTGCTAACCAATCATGCATGCATAAATGATCTTTTTCAGCCGAGGTAGCCATGGCAGAGGTAACCGAGGAAGAGGAAATTGGAACATGGGCCCTAGAAGGCCTATATTCTCCATTCACTTCGATGTTGACTCACAAGAGTTAGGCCAAAATTTTCAGTCTGGATTTTTCAATTGGATTGGGCAAGGAGTGGTCCAACCTAGGCCTGAAAGACCTCCCTTCCAAGATCTACAAGCCCCTGGTATTCCCGTACCCCCTCTTGTCTCATTGCAACCAGAGAATCCCGAAAATGACGGATGGAAAGAGATTGTCCACCCAACAGTCTCCCAACATTATGGCTGACCCAATTTGTCTTTACCTACTCCCTCTCCTATGAATCGGATTATCCAAGCTGCTCTTGTCCACTCACCAGTTCAATCCTCTCATGCTAGCAAAAGGTTGAAAACCGAGGCCCACCATGCCCCCCAAAAAGGAAAAGCCATTGTTTCCCCTTCCTCACCCTCCAATGGATATGATAAATATGTGTCTTCCTGGATGCATTTGAGGGACAATTGTTCTCATGTGATCAACGATATTAGACCTAAAGACTCAACACAACCAAAGGAAAATTCAGAGAGATCGAGGGGTGACAATAGTAACAAGTGAAAGATTGCATCTCAGAGTGGAAAATATGGATTTAAAATTTTATTTTATTTATTGTTGATAACAATTGACTTCAGAAGTTTTGGACAACATGTTTTTTGGATGTATGAGTAATATATTTTTGGAAATAATTTCAAATATCAATGAGATAAATTGTCAAACATGAATGTGATGATGGGAGTCACAAGGAGGGATGTTTTGTTTAATTGAATATTATGTTATGATTGTTAAGAGATAGAGGGGAGTCACAAGGGGTCCCACCTATCAGTTATTATTTATTTTAAACTCTTATTATGATTTATTACTTTCCCCCCTAACTAAAAAGTTGGTTGATATTTTTTGTTAAGGAAAAAGGAAAGGGATGAACAAAGAGGGATAGAAGGAGAAGCATACTAAGGTTTTCTCTTTGAATTTGTGTTGAGATAGTTCAATTTTCATTCATTCCTTAATTTATCACAAGCCTAATTATTTTTTATGATATTAGGGTCTTATTGTAGACAACAAGATTCATGGATGAATTACATCATTCAGACACTTGTTTTTCAGAGGTGTTGATCTATCTTTGATAGTTTGTGTAGACTTTCCTATTTGTGAATTATTTTTCATGAATGACAAAGGCTATTGTGCAGAGTTGAGTGGGAAACAATCTGTGGCAAGTTGATCCAACTTTTAGAGTTCATTTTTTGATTTTCTGTCAGAGGTCCTTTTGTATGTTCCATCGAGGACGTCTAAGTTTGAATTTGGTCCAAAACTTCTTCATGAAATTTTGTAAAGAGAATGACTCTTTGGTGAATTGGAATGAAATAAATGATTGCTTTATGTCTCATTTGTCTTGATTGTCATCTTGGTGTCTTTGCTTCTGTCTCTACATTTATTTCAACAACTGTTATATTTAGAAAATCATATAAAAATGAATTTTACAAGAAGTTTTTATTTATATAAAGACTAGCCTAAGCACTTGTAATCAATACTTGCGAGTTAAGATATCAATTTTGATGGCTATAAACATAGGGGGACATTCCCGTCTATTTTTATTTAGCCAACCAGAATCTGAAAATGCTTGAGTAAGATCATTTCATATTTTTTCCTCAACATTTATTTGGCGACCACACTGGGGAGATCTTCAATATCTATTCGGTTAATTTTTATACTCTATTATCATTGAATACATCTATTTTTCTGATATCGATTCCTTGATTGTTTTTATTTCTTAATGACTGTGCCTGTTGCAAAGCAACCCAATATTGAGCCCAGTCTTCAAGTTGAGACCAACATTTCTTTGAATCTATTTAACACCATTTTAGACACTGCCAATACTCAAGCTGAGCTTAATTATTCATGGGAAGAAATTGAACGTGATATTAGTACCCAATAACGTTGGGAAGCTAGACGTAGACATCCTAGAAATCAACAATAACCTTCTTGATCCTTCAGTTTTGGCCTTTCTTTTATGTCCTTAGACTCTCGTGTCTCTAGAAGAAGAAGAGGCTTATCACCCGACATTAATCCTATTGCTGAAATAGGAAGAAAGAACGTTGTGTTATCTACCCAACAAAGTGATCTAAGAAGAAATATGTCTAATTCTTCAAATTCATCTTTTTATCCTTCACCTATCATCCACAAGATGACATCTAGTGGTGGCTCTGGTGGCACTGGAAGTGCTTCCTCTTCTCATTCTTCATATTCGTTAGTGATTGGTAGCTTATATAGCCACCATATCCTTGTCCAATCTACCACAAATCCCACCAAAGTCATTCAAAAATATGGGCTTTTTCAGTTTGAAGAAGGCGCCACAAACACACTGTGGCATGTGTCCTCTCCTCTTAACCTATCACCTGCTACTCGTCCACTTCCTAAATTCAAAGATCATCTTCCTAGGTATTCAGGAAATAAATCTGTCACTACAAATGAACACCTCGTAGAATTTTATAATGCTTGTCACAACATAGGAGCCAATGACAATGATACTTCCATCGCTTATTCGTCAATTCCTTGGAAGGAAAGGCTGTGACCGATTTCTTTGACCTTCCTCCTAAGATTCTGTTTACTTGGGAGGAGTTAATCTACTGGTTCATATCCACTTATGGACAATCTAAAATCCCAGTCGAGAAGTTACGAGAATACAATAACGTTGCCTATAAGGATGGTGAGACCATCAAGTCCTTCAACTTGAGTTTCACCAAGTTATACAATCAGATCCTTGAACTCATTCGACCTCAGAACGAAGCTGCTTTCATGCCTTACTACAATGCATTATCTTCCCCCTACCGTAATAGGCTTGAGGAAAAATCTATTGATAATCTCGGTTCTGCTCTACATACTTGTTTAGAGTATGAAGAACAATTTGAAAGGATAGGTCTTCCTCAGGGAGAATCAGTTAAATAGACAAACATGTCCTCTCTCTTACAACTAGTACAAGATATGAATAATCGTTAGGGTTGATTTTAGGGGTTAAATTTCGCTCATGGGCTAATTTTCCATGGTTTTTCCAAAAATGAGATTCGCTGTTTTAAAAATGATTCACCTAAAATCTATAGGATAAATTTATTTTACCTTAAAAATCGCCAAAATTTTATAAAAACTATATAAAATCCTTAGAAATTTGAATATTTTTACAAAAATATCGCCAAATGTTTATAGTTGGCATATGAAGGATTAGTAAGATTCTCCAAGGTTTCTACATTTAAAAATAATTTTTCATCCATAAAATCATCGCTGATAATCGTATCATAGCGTATGAACGAAAGGGAACTGTCTCCCCTCTTGCCCCTGGAGCTTCATCCTCTTCTGCACCTCCCTTTAGAAATCCAATTGAAAATAATTTTCATCCTAAAGCTATCTTGCCTCAAAGTTGGTGTAACTTATGCGAGGAACACCACGAGGAAGCCACATGTGAGGTAAGGAAGAGTGCTAGAGATAAGATCTTTGGTAAAAGACCAGAAATTACTATCGTTGTCCTAGATTTTGTAGAGCCAGAAGATGTCATGATCATCAATACTAGGAACAAAGCCTATGCTCCTAAGGGAAAATTTGATCCTCCCCACAATTCTTCTACCCGAGCTCATCCTCACCCGCTGCTATCGTTCAAGTTCCTAAGGTTCCTGATAGTCAAGGAACAACTTCCCCTCTCCCCTCTTCCAAGTACAATATCTTGAATCAGTTGACCAAAATTAAGGCAAATGAAACCCTTCTGTACATGGTTGCTATCCCTGAACAACATATGCATCTGAAACAATTCATGGAAGGAAAAGCTTCCGTTGTAGACAATATTTCTGAAGAGGTAAACAAAGAGGATTCATCTGTAAATAAAGTAGGTGTACATAACTTTAGATACCTTGTAAAAAACCCCCCTTTTTATATTTCTGTAAAGATTATGGATAAGATTGCCCATTGTTGCCTCATTGATGGTGGTTCAGGCCCAAGTGTGATGTCGAAGATCATTATGGAAGAGATAGGCTTGTCTTGTACAAATGAAAAATCCAAAAGCATGCTCTCCTATAATAGTCTACAACAAACGACCATAGGTGAGATTAAAGATGTGACCTTAGTTTTGTGTGCACACCCTGAAATAAGGACAACCATTAGAATTCAAGTAATTGATATACCAGTAAGCAATTATTCAATCATCTTGGGAAGAGATTGGCAAACTTTAACAGGCAGATACCTCTCACTCGACGAAACACATTTATCCGTTCCTCAGAATGGTAAAAATATTATAGTACTTAGAGAGGGAAGGATTTCACCTTACATAGAGACTGTACCACAACCTAATGTAAACTATATCAAAGAGGACCTAGGGGTGTATTCCATGTTTGCTGAAGAGCATAACATTCCTTTGGAACAAATTGATTTAGATGATGGTATGTGACACATGCACTTTGATGGTTCATGCTCTAATGATGGTAACATAGATGATATTATCTTAATTTCTCCTGTATAAAAAATCCATAACTTTTCTTATAAGTTGGAGTTTGCTTGCACAAACAATGTCACTGAATTCAAAGCTTTATTACTAGGCATTGAAAATGCTTATAATCTTGGTTGTGGTCACCTTTTAGTTTTTGGGGATTTCGAGGTTGTTGTGAACCTTGTACATAAGATTTAATCCCCTAGCAACAAGTTGATGAAACTATATACCCAAACGGTTTGGGCGCTTATCTCAAACCTTTTATATTTAAACATCACTCATGTCAAGAGGGAATTAAACTCAATGGTTGATCGATTATCTCTTTTAGCAGCCTCCCCTAATTGACAACTTCTACCACACAGACTTGATTGTACCTTTCAATCTCTATATCATCCACATATCCCCGACAATATAGAATCTTGGTAGGTCTTCCCAAACGATGAGATCATTTGTGATTTTATTCAAAATGAACATTTTAAGCCCAAGGAAATTATATCCATAGAAGATAACAAAGTTCCCAAGGGCTTGACTCGTCTAGAGAGTTTGTTTTCATCGAGTGATGTAGGCAATGAAGAGAATCAAAAAGAAGAGGAGTTAGAAAGGAAGGTGGGTGAAACCATATCCTTGAATATTGGGGTACCCGAGGCTACAAAGAATGTTAAAATAGGTGCATGATGTTCTGATAAAGAAGAAATGAAGTTTGCCAAGCCACTTGGTGGATTTAAAGATGTTTTTGCTTGGTCTTATGAGGATTTTCGTGGTTTTGATCCTGGTCTCATACAACATGCTATTCCCATTGAGGAAGGCATGAAACCAGTTAAGAAGAAACAAAGACCTATTACCTCTGCATTTAAAGCAACTTTTCAAAGGGAGTTGGAAAACTTCTTAAGGGATGGGATCATCTTTCCGGTCCAGTACCCTGAATGGGTTTCCAATTGGGTAACTTTTTCGAAGGCCAATGATCATATTAGAACCTGCACTAATTTTCACACATTCCATTAGGCTATTATGAAAAATCCCTTCCCTCCCCCTAATATGGAAATGATTCTACAACAGTTTGCAAGGTCACAGATGAGGCCCTTACTTAACAGTTTTTTTGGTTACAATCAAATCAAGGGAAAAGGGGCAGATGCTTACAAAACCACCTTTATCATTGATTGGGGTACCGTGACTTATAAAAATATGCTTCTTGGCTTAACAGATGCAAGTACCACTTTCAAAAGGGGCGGATGCTTAGAAAACCACCTTTATCACTGAATGGGGTACCGTGACTTATAAACATATGCTTCTTGGCTTAACTAATGCAAGTACCACTTTCAAAATACCTATACAAATAACTCTTGGTGAATTGATCAATATTCATATCTATCTTGATGATCTAATTATATACGTTAAAGGGATGTTAATTACCTCAGAGGTTCAAGTGTTATTTCCGGGTCCCTTCAAAATTGCTTTTGTCCTGGATGCTAACTCTTACATTCTAAAGGATTTACATGAGCAATTGTTTTCCTACGACACTAACGGGTCTCACTTGAAACATTACGTGGGACCAACTTGAAAAGTTCTAATGCTTTTTGGATTTTCTGTATATTAGCAGTTTAGCTCTACTTTCATTTTTCCATTGTTTTTTTTATTTCTACTTACAAGTAGTTTGATTTTTGCTTTCTGTTTTTGACATTTTCCTGCTGCTTTTACATTTCTGTCATTTTATTTTCTACTGTTTTAAATCTTAATTCTGTCATGATTTTTATTACTTTTTCATCTTTTAGTCGATTTTGGTAAAAAATAAGATGCTGGATCAGTTTTTCCACAGTGACACACCTGCAGGATATTGTCAGTCAATCACCATCAAACTTACACAATTGTTACGGTGTTCCCCTGAAAGCACTTGAATTTGCTATCTGCTTTCACTGTTGTCTTTTAAGAAAATTGGTTATCTCTCAGATAGTTTATAATTGATTAAATCACAATGATTCTTCCTACGTGATGCGTTGGTATGTGTGTCCTTCCTACAACATGTTAGGTTGAGTTGGTGGTTGTTGTGACTGTGTGTTTTAAATTGCCAAATGAGAGTATTGCATCATGATAATTGTGGCGTGGCTATCCACTGTATATGCTATGGATATTGTTTGATTGCACCATCAGAGGTGGTTACAGGTTTTATAACAATATGGTTTTGTTGCAGTTGATTGAATTGAGAAATGGATTTAGGCATACTGTCATTGTTTCCTTGTATTGGATTGATAGTTCAACATCGTTTGATGTTTAAATCCGGAGTAAATAGACATGTACAGTTGCTGTAATGCTCTTGCATTTTGTTGAATGGTCTGTGTATCCTACAACATCGTATAAGTCGAAGTAGTGATTGATGTGTGTTTAAATGGAAAGTCAAGGTTATTGCAATTTGATATATTGATGATTGTTTGTTGACTGTCCACTGTGTATAGTTGATGGATATCATGCATTATATAAGAGATGAGCACAAATTCTGTGACAGTGTGGTCCCATTACAACTTAATTGTTATATGGAATTGAGAAATAAAATCAGGCATGATTTTTGTGTCTGTGTTTGATGAATGAAATAATTTATGGACAGTGGTTGATGTGTTGATGCTGAACAGGGTGGAATTAGGTGACTGTGTATTCATTTGAGAATTCTTTTAAAACATTAAATGGATAAATGAGAAGAAACAAAACTCTTCCACAGGTTATTGTGGAATGCATATTGTCTTGTTTGGTGACACTGTATTAGATATTTGATTGCGAACAATAAACAAGTTGATACACAAAATTGATTGAATTATATACAGTAGTTGTTTAATTGAGCACAATGATTATTTGGTTGGTGTTGGACCTTTTGCGTTTAATATAGAATAGATTTATGGATTACTTAATTAATTTTATGAACAATATCCGCTCTCTTTCCCTACCATTATTTCACTTTAAGTTAATTACAATCCCCTCGCCTTCCCACATTCATTTTTTCACTCCCTGTTCTTAAAATTAAATTACAGTTAAGAGAGTTCTGTATTGAAATAGTTTGAAATCACAGTTTCTTGGTTGGATCACAATGATATTCTCTTTGGTTTACATTACGGTTGATTTTTTGTTGTCTTTGAGCAGTAACCATGTTTCTTTGCCCCCTCATTTTAACATTTTTTTTCGCTCAATACAAACCCCTCACACATCCCAGAACCTTTTGTTCACCCCCTGCTCATTGACAACAATTAAACAATTTGTATGGATTGGATTGCATGAGCCTGATATGTTGCTGAGCCAAAATGTATTTGTTATAACCCTAAATTGCACCACACATGCTTACCTGGCATCAGGCCAACTCATATCCCTTCTTTGCCAAAAATCTACTGAACAACTCTTTGAAAATCCTCTTGTGTCAAGGCCCACGCGCCCTAACCCATTACTGCACGCGTGTACACGCTGGCTGACTCACAACAACCCGCGTGTACCTAACAAAGCATGAAAAAAGGAAAGTTGCCCACGGGACAAAAAGCTATGGGTCAGTTAACTGAAACTCTCGGCCATGCATGGTCGAGAGTTCGTCCAAAACCCTAGCTCCTTCTAGCCTACAAAAGAAGGGGTAGGGGTGCCATTTGGAGGAGGAAAAAATATAGCGAAGAAACTCTGCCCATTTACGTAATGCATTGTCCCAACCCTTTAGCCTTTCCTCATGCCAAAGGAGATTTAACGCAAAGCAGTTGAAGGACAGAAGAAGAGGAGCTTAGGATCAGGTTCAAGGAGCGGTGGCCGGTCTCAACTTTTGTAAGTTGATTCACTTTCAATAATCAAAAAAATAAATTTTCCGTCCCAATGCATGAATTGTCTATGATTTGATTTATTTATGCTTGATTTCTAACCCTTGAGTATAGAAGTAGCATGCATGCATAGTTGTTGTTTGTCTTGAGTGTAGGTCATCTGTGGAAGGAGAAGCGCAAGCAAGTAGTCAAGCACAACGGAGGATCTACATCGAATGCCGATAATAAGGTAGGTGGTCATTTTCCTTGCATTTACTATGAAAAAGGGGTTTAAATATTGGGTTGTAGGTAAAAAAGTAGTTTCTATTCGGTCAAAATATGCATGCAAGTCTGACCCTAGTTTGCTAGTCCGTAGGGTGTTTTTCCCAACAACAGAATTGATGACCATACTGGGGACAATACTCTTTAGGGTTATTGGATTTGTTTAAGTTTTGGGTAGTTTAAAGATTAGGTTTTCTGTTTTTCTTTGCCTGTCTTTTTCTGTAAGGTCTGAGCTAAACAAGGAGTCTGGTTTTCCATACCAGTTTTCCTTGACTTTTTGTTTGACTGTAGTTTTCGGGACACACAGAGGTACATGCGGCCTGAAGAAGGCCTGCACGCGTGTACCCATGCCCTATCCTTTGACAGCCCGCGTGTGAACACTAGTTGTAGAGATAACAATAGCGTGTAGGAGTTCAAAGAACCTCAGAGGAAGTCCTCATCTTCCCTGTCAGAATTACACATTCTCAGGGGGTTTTTTGGAATCCTGTCTGAGTTTTGCTAGTTCACAGTCCTATCTCAGATTTTTTTTTTTTCACCTTATTATTCCTTGCATTATTTGTCTTTTCTGCTAGAAAGAGCATCCAAGCCTTCAAGGGACCCTGGTTATCAATACCAGAGGCCTCGTCCTGGTCTGGACTGCCTGTTTTCATTTTGTTTCCTTAGAAGTTAGATATACACGCAGCTTGTACAAGGTCAACCCGCATGTACCCGCTTTTGTCTCTGTTCAGCACACGTTTGCACGCGTGCTGTTTTAGTGACAGTCGCGTGCTTGGACATGCTACTTTTTGTTCAGGGTGGGGTAGTCATCCCCTCCTTTGATAAGAAGTATTCATTTTAGGTGTTTGAGTCTAGGTTTGAACAGTCAGTAGGTTAGTTCATCTTACCCTTAGCCTGCTTTTTCTCAGTTAAAAGTTAACAACAAAATATATAAAAAAAAAATTGTTTTATGGTTTTTAGACAAGCGTGAGAGTCTTTGTTTTTTTTTAATTGCCATTGCGTGATTCTTTACTCTGNTTCTCAGTTAAAAGTTAACAACAAAATATATAAAAAAAAAAATTGTTTTATGGTTTTTAGACAAGCGTGAGAGTCTTTGTTTTTTTTTAATTGCCATTGCGTGATTCTTTACTCTGATTCTTTGCGATCTGCGCTTTAAGCCATAAATTGTTTTTCTTGGTTTTTTTCTTGTCGGTATTTTCCCTCTTTTGCTTTACTAGCACTTAAATAAATAAAAAAAAATCTCTTTTCATTTGTTTTCTTTGGTTGAACAGTGTGTTTCTGCATCATTAGCTAGAGAAAAGTCGTTTTATTTCGTAAGTGTTTTTGCAGTTCACTTAGATCATAAGTAGCTCGTAGTCGAGCGAAATCATAAAGAGTTGGCTGTATAAAATCTTAGGAAAATTAAAAAAAAGAAAGAAAAAGAAATATTTCTTTGTGAAAAGTTGTTGAAATTTTGCATTGAGTAAAAGTCTTTTGTTTCCAGCTTTTTTCATCCTTTTTTTCTTTCAT